>JAVQJS010152785.1:0-11722 GCA_036024795.1 Galaxias rostratus | reverse complement strand
TGGACAGATCGCCAGTCCATCACAGGGCCAACACATAGACATACAATCTTTCACACACACATTCACACCTACGGACAATTTAGAGTCACCAATTTACCTTCATGTTTTTTTTTGGAATGCTGGAAGAAACCGACGCTAACACGGGGAGAACATGCAAACTCCACACAGAAAGGCCCTCAGGTGGGAATCGAACCCAGGACCTTCTTATTGTGAGGCAACAGTGCTAACCACTGCACCACTGTGCCGCCCCTACATATGACATATTTAATGTAAATTTCTAGACAGAGTCTCAGAAACCTATCTTTTACATAATCATCAACTGATATATTTCACATATGATGTATACACCATGCGTTTGTACAGGAAGTGGACTCTGTTTCCTATATGATCAGAAAGTGTCTGAACCCACCAGTATCTGCACGGTGAGCAGTCCCTCCCCTGCATCACAGGCATCAATGGTGAACTCAACAGGCAGGCTGGCACGCACACCCGAGGTCTCCAGTCCAGGGCCGCTGGCTCTGACCTTACTGGCATCATGGCCGGGCATAGCCTTCACCTTGAAGGGGCTGTGCACAGAAATAGAGGCCTTGTTGAAGAAATGTGACAACTTAAGATTTCATAAAAAGTCTGTGATAAAAATAAAATCCTGCTCTGTCCCTAGTGCAAAAAAAGTCCCACCTGCAAGGGACCTCATGGTCAGCGTATTTGACAGACACTGTGTATGGGCCGTCCTGAGCTGGGGTGTAGTGGACCGTGTGGGTTCCGTCACCATTGTTCTTCACACCCACAGGCTCTGCAGCCCCTACAGTACAGAGAGAAACTCCCCGTTATAGGAGCACATGACAGAAACACATGACGTGGCACTTTGGTGTGTGCTATAAGTGATCAATGTTCCGTTTTGCTTTCCCTCACCTGTGGGGCCGTAGAGCTTCACCTCCAGCGGAGCCTGTCCTGCCTGGGTACTGTCCACTGTAAAGTTCTGAGGAACATGGGCTCTCACGCCGATACCCAGCCCCGGCCCAGAACACTTCACCTTGCTGGGATCCACCACGTCCCTCACGGGCACGCGAAAGGGACTGCCAGGGATGGGTTGGCCACCAAAATTTATATTGACGTCGTAGTCACCGGGGGTGAAAGGAACATACTCCACGCTGCAGCTGCCATCTTTGTTATCTTTGCAAGACATTTTGGCCTCAGAAGCACCCTCAATAGTTAGGCCCAGACCCCCGGTGCCAGCACCCCTGAAAGAGAGAGGATTATGCTAGGCATTTGGATATAGGTGTTTTAAGTGTTTAGGGTCTTAAGACTAGTTTGGCATTCCTTCTGTATTGTTCTTTATGCAGGGCAAAGTAACCAGTGTATTGGTCTAATTTAGGAGAATTAGCTCATGCATGACGTCATGGGTCTCAGATGTGTAATTGACCCCAGTACCTGGTCTCCACGGTGAAGCAGTTGGGCTGGTTAGTGATGCCTCCGTCTAGACCTGGACCGTAGGCTCGGACCCGGGTCGGGTCACAGCCCTCCACCACCAACACCCTGAAGGGGTTCTTGGGCACAAGCACGTCATCGTACAGCACCTTGATCAGATGCATGCCTGGACACACACAGAGAATTCAATCACCAGAGATGTAGCTATTTAGTACAAACATGATCCCTGAAATGTTCTAAATAGGGTCATTGTCACTAGTCTTTCCGCAACCAATTTTTTTAATGCATCAATGTCAAATTCTAGAAGTCCTCTGCGTATACAAGACCATATATCTTTTTGACCTTGATTTATTTATTTATGTATTTGCTCTAGCCTCCCTCTGACAGGGCGCTCGCACTGAACCTATGTCAGTTCCCCACTGCTTTGTGTTTTAGGGCTCTGTTAATATCATGGGCTCGGGGGCATTCTGAGAGCCATCCAGTGCACATACCTGGTTAAGACATTCTGTTGGAGCATCAGTTCGATTTATAAAGACCTCTTCACTCACCCTCTCTGTTTTATGGCATACCTTTTATTTCTCTCTTCCTGTTGTTGCCTACACTAAGCATCTTATTTCACCACTCAGATGTATCTTTTCCTTGATGTTGTGTCATAATCTGACGTTATCATTGCTTTCAATTTACTACGTAATATTTTCTCGATGTAAAATTATCCAACATGTTTTAAGACCAATGTGACTAAACTCTTAGTCTAGTTGTAGATGCTCCCTCACCATCCTCAAAGGCAGTGTATTCCACCCTGTAAGTGCCATCTCCCTTGTCTGTGATGTAGGCCTCCGTGTTGGTGCCTGATGGGTTGGTAATGTGGGCTTTCAAATGGTTGCCGCCACTCTTACTTTGGGCACGGGCGTCCACAATAAAGTGTGTGGTGACTTCACGAAGGACCCCTGGATATGCAGATTTGAAATTTTAAATACGAGTAGTAATACAGCTCATTCTCATAAATTGTTGTCTTTATTAATTCTTTATGGAAAACAAGTGTATTTGTTGATTGTGCCTTGCCTTTGGGCTCCACCCCTGGTCCGTAGACATGTACCCCACTGGTGTCCACAGAGGGCTCCACCTTGATGTCCTTGGGGAACTGGGGTACCACATGTCCCCCATACTTGATGGTGAGTGTGTGCATGCCTTGGAAGAGGGGTATGTAGGTGACTGAAAAGGTCCCCTCGGCTGTCCTCTGGATGTGCACATCTGCTTGAGCCTCCGACTCTGACACGATCTCGATGGTGAGTTCACCATCACCAGCATTGGTGCAATCCACATTGAAGGTGGCTGGTTCTCCAGACTTGGCCTTCTCCAGCCCAGGCCCACTGGCCGTCACCTTGCTGGGGTCAAAGGCAGGACGCACTACAGCCTTGAAGGGGGAGCCAGGGATGTGCTTCTCTCCAAACAGGATGTTAATAGCGTATACTCCAGCCTCGGTCGGCAGGTAGGCAACTGAACAAGTACCATCTCCATTGTCCTGGCACTCGATCTTGGCCTCGCAAGGCCCTTCCACTGTCAGACCCAATCCACCAGCACCTGCATCCTTGGTGTCGATGCCGAATGGCGCCGGCTTACCCACAACGCCTCCTTGCAGACCTGGACCATACGCACGTACCTGTAACAGAAGGGTCATAGAGACACGTTTCTGAACCTGTTTTCTCATTAGCTCCCAACAAGACAAAGTCACCAGTGTGAAATCATACGTCCTAACTGACTGTCCAGTCAAAGGCTGATGATTGTATGCATTACTTAAGACTGGTGTTAATAGGGGTTAATTCCTACTCTTTTTTCACATCTGCATTGAAAATAACACCAAACTATCTGAAGCAACTGACTGAACTGAATACCTTTGAGGGGTCAGCTGGCATCACTCCCTCCAGACCAAAGGGACTTCCCTGAATAGGGTTGCCTTCATAGTTGACATCCACCTTGTACTGTCCCTCCTCTGGTGGGAGGTACTTTACCGAGTGAGTGCTGTTAGCTGCGTCCGACTCCAGCTTGCATGGGATTGGTCGTCCTGAAGGTGAGGTCATCTTTACCCTTACTTCCCCAAGCCCACCTGCTCCCAGTGTGTTGATAGTGAACTCCTGGTCTCTCCCTACTTCCACTTCTGCAAGGAACACCACACAAACAAACTTTTTATTATTTCATCAATCAATAATGATACATATAACTGCAATCATTCCTCCACCTCTACTTCCTTTACCAAGTAAACAAAATAATTTAATTTGTAGTTTTGAATGGGACTAAAACTAATAAACAACCTAAATTATACAGAGAATAATTCTATTAACTTACTGGTGTCCAGGCCCTCCACTTTGACCTTGCCTAGGTCCAACGTTGGGGCCACTGTAATGTGAAAGGGGGCCTTTGGAATGGGGTCCCCTCCATATTTCACTGAGATGGTCATGTTACCCTAAAAACAGAGTAATAGAAAAGTGTCAAAATATGGGTTATAATACAAAAATGTATATGCATTCTACCTATTTCCATTTTTAAATATTCCATGTTCATTATCAGTTCAGCTCAGCAGTGTCCCATAGCATGCATTCAGAAACCAACCTGTTGAAGAGCAGTGTACTTGACAGTGTAGGAGTAGTCATGGTTGTCAATGATCTCAAAGTCCTGGACAGCGTTTCCAGGGCATGTTGCTGTGAAGTTCACCTCGGGTTTGGCTTTGCCAGCTCCCTTTGTGTAGATGGTGAAGTGTGTCGGAGTGCCCACCTCCACTCCTGTGACATCAGATTAAGCAGCACAGTAATTGACATGCTCACAAATATTCTTTGTTCATACTACAATATGTAATCGATACTGTTCATTGTAAGGGTTTCCCTACCAGTTTTGTTGAGTCCAGGTCCCTCAGCTCTCGCTTTGCCAGCATCATGGGAAGGATCTACCTTGACTTTAAATGGGCTAATAGGGATCTCCTGCAATAAAGCCGATAATTGATTAATCACTAACAAGATTAAACACCTCACAAATCACTGAGTGTAAACAGAATTCATTGGTGGAAGTGTCAGTATCTATGCATGTAACTGATAGAGGACCAAAAGGTTTCTTAATGACATAGATGAAAACACCACAAATGGAATGGGATGGTACCTGGTCAGCGAACACCACCATGATTGTGTAGCGTCCGGCGGCAGGGGGTGTGTACTTGACCGTGAAGGTGTCATTGTCGTTCTTGATGATGTCAAAGTCAATGTCAGCCTCTGCTGGTCCGACCACCCCTGGGGCACACTTGATCCCAATGCTGATGTCACCTGAGAGGGACAACGGTTAAGAAGAAGACAGTTGAGTTGTAGTTATTCTAGTCATTTAAAAATGTGCTTAGGAAACCTTTCAATACCAGACTATACTTTCACTTTGATAGGGAGAGATATCAGAGAGCGCTATCATCAGTTCTTGAATTTCCCTCAATCTTGTATGTCGTTTCTGTTGTCTCTCCTCCCATTTCCACCTACACACTCTATCCAATGGCCCAGACAAACAAACACGGACACGGGCCTACTGACCTTGCCCAGCCTCGCAACAGTCCACAGTGAAGTAGGTGGGTTCGTTGGCCTTAAGTCCGGTTTTCTCCACTCCAGGCCCATACACCTTCACCTTAGCTGGGTGACATCCCTCTCCAACCAGGACCTGGGCAGACAAACAGGACACTTGAGAGAAGGACACGCAATCTGAAGCAGCACTTGTGCTAACATCTCCATATCCACAACTTTTTTTTCAGTGGAGTAATATTGTGATAATGTCTGAACTGGTAAAGACAGCCTTGAGGTGGACAAACGGTTAGACACTTGTCCATAAATAATATAAGCTTGATGTCCCTTGAGTTGAGAGCTTATATTCTCTACCTACATGCAGCCAGATTGCTACTATCCAGTTGAAGAAAATCGCAAAGCACTACAAAGTTCTACAAAGTTCATTTTAACAAGAAGAAAGCTGGTCTTACTCGGAAGGGGCTGTTGGGCACATTCACCTCCCCCCAGGCGATTATGATGGTGTGCTTGATGGGCTTAGTAGGGATATACACACACAGGTAGGTGCCGTCCCCCTTTGCAGTAATCTTAATGTCAATGACGACACCTTCAGCATCCTAAATGTACACAGTTCATAAAAGTTACCTCCTCCAGATCAACTGCCTAAAACAGACAACACAGGGCTATTGGGTTAGGTTATTTGGTTCCATTGTCTTTTTCATTTCACTGTACCTGTGCATAGATCTTGAGCTGTCCATTTCCAGCTTGCTGAGTGTTGATGGTGAATTCGGCTGGTTTGTTCATAATGACCCCAGTAGGCTCCAGCCCTGGACCATAGGCTTTTACCTGCATTAGAAGAGAGAGATGAGGACTTTGGTTTTCCAAATAATCTTTCGTTGTTGTTTTCGACACTGCGGCCTTCCTGTGCATACCTTTTCAGGGAAGATGTCATTTGCTGCGGGGAGTATGTGGGCCATGAACGGGCTATCTTTGATGTCCTCATCATCGCAGATGACGTGAACAGCATAATCGCCAGCTTCAGTGGGCCAGTAGCGGACATCACAGGACCCGTCCCCCTTATCATCACACTCAATCTTTGCCTGGGATGGTCCCTCAATAGAAAAGCCTGGAGACAGCGGCAGAAGAACATTAAATTGAAACGCTTCCTTAAGTCTCCACTGCCTTGCAATGGCCATATCCAGTCTTTAAAGTACACGCAGTCCTTACCCAGGGTGCCTACGTCCGTGCCAATGGCCTCCACCACAAAGTCTGCAGATTTTCCCACCATGCCAGTCCTCAAGCCAGGACCCCAGGCCCGCACTTTCTGGGGGCCAGCATCCTCACTGACCTCCACCTCGAAGGGACTATGAGACCCACAGACATCCTCATTTAATCAATATGTTAATGTAATTTAACATTAACAAAACAATCAACATTGTTGATATGATCATCATTGACATCATCATAATCATCATTATGATTAAGGTCAAATTCATCATTACTTGTGTTGAATGTCACTTCTTTTATAAGCTTGTGACACTGCTCTGGGTATAAAAATCTTACCTGTGTGGTATGGGATGTCCTCCCCAGCTGATGTTGACGGTGTATTTGCCAGGCTTGGTGGGGTTATATTCAACCTCATAAACGCCGTCTCCTGCATCACGTTCTTTCACTGGCTCTGCTGTGCCACCTACACAGACCCACATTGTCTAAGCATGCAGTCCAACAGCATCTCCACCTCTAGCTTTCCCACCAATGAACAGCAGATATACTGTTATAATTACAGGACCCAGTGTCCAAAACACATCCATTTGTTGGTTGAATGTGAACCATTAAAGTTCCAGTAAATACCGTACCATTGTCGAGTCGAAGATATACTCACTCGGGCCTCTGACAGAGACTTGGAGTTCTCCAGTGCCGGCTCCCTTGGTCATAACCTTAAAGTCAGCCACCTCATTGACCCTAACCCCCTTAGGCTGGAGGCCTCGTCCTGTGGCCCTGCAGGCGTTTGCATTGTTGGCTGCAGAGGGAGAGGTGGATCAGGAGATTGAATGCAAGAACCAAATGACAAGAAACAGGATAGTGGAAATTCGCCAGTGATGTGGTTAGTAGCATACAGACACATGATGCTTCATTGACACAGAAGGATTCTGCCATAACAATTTGTGGACGAGCCAAACCAGTAAGACAAGATGACATGACAACATTATGCTATAGAACCATGAGAGTACTGAGGCTGCCTTTAGCAACAGCTCAGTCAAATTCAGTCACTTGACTATTGGCAGCAATCATTATTGTTGTTTTGGTAGCCGTAAGAAACAAACAGGGCAAAGTGATGGCAAAAATGCACACAGAATAAAAATACTGATCCAATGCATGTGAAATGCATCAAATAAAAAGAAAAATCTGTACACAAAGGAATGCCCAAAGTAACTTCTAATGAGAAACAAAGTAGGCTTAGTTTTTGTGCTAAACCTATCATCTAGTAGCAGCTTCCCTGATGTGCCCTGTTAAGTGTCTTTTTACGCAACCATAGAAAATGTAAGGTGTCCCTGGGTGGCCAAACTTAAGAAAAAACATGCAACTAGATAAAACACTATCAAATTGAGATAATTAGCACTTACAAAAGCCTATTCCAGCTTTTGCTTTACGAGCAGATTCACATTGCTCTTTTTCATAAGCTGCTGTAAGCAAGGCGGCAGGGCGAGCAACCAAGCACAGCACATCATAGTGGCACGCAGGGGCTCCACCATACAGAAAGCAGGGCATGGCAAAGGGCACAGGGGCATGGCTTGGGCCTGGCTAACAGGCCTGCTCAACGGGGCACAGGCTCAACCCAGCGGACCATACTAACTTTGTCGACCAGGTTTGAGGGGGTGAACCCCCTTCCCGCCTTTTGCTCCGGGAGGGGTGCACACAGACTGAGGGACAATCTTTACCAGAGCCCCAGAAGGAGATGCAACAGTCGGGGCTAGGAATGATAGATAGGAGATGTTAAAGCCTTGTTTGTGTGTGCGATGTCTAGGGTGGGTCGGAAGGTCTAAAAGTAACACATCAGCCAGCCACTTGACGGCATGTCAACAATGATGATTTGTTAGCCTGGTGATATGTCTGGCGCCAGCTGACTCTTACCTTCGGCAACATGGACAGTCAATGGGCTCCTTGGGATCTCCTGTTTTGCAAAGAGAACATGGATGGTGTGGGGACCCTCCAGCAGTGGAGTATAGGTGCAATGGTAAACGTTGTCTCCCTTGTCTTCCAAGATAAGTTTTACCGTGTCCTTTTTCCCCTCGGGATCGACAATGATCACACTTATGTCACCGTTACCTGCCCCTTTAGGGTTAAAAGGCAGTTACGGAATCACCATCTAACATCTACAACAACACAATTATAGTCTGGACGTTAACACAATCAGACTATGAGTGTGCTCCCTGTCTAGGGGAAAGCAGGCCCTTACCTGCTGTATAGATGTCAAAGTAGGTGGGCTTCTGGGCCACGTTACCAGTAGCCTCCAGGCCTGGTCCTTTGGCCTGCACCTTGTTGGGGTCGCCCATGGCTTTGGCCACATTGACCATGTAGCAGCTCTTATCAATGTCTTGTCCAGCAAACAGCACTTTCACCTGTGGAACACACGTCAAAGTGTCAAAGTGTTACTTTCTTTCTTTCTTTCTTTCTCTTTCTTTAGAAGTACATATCAGTAGTTTACCTTGTGAAGCCCCTCAACCTTAGGTATGTAGGTAACAGTGTAAGTCCTGTTCTTATCATTGTTGAACACCACTTTAGCCTGTAAACAGAAACCTGAAAGTTTTGTATAGCTCAGTCAACACAGTTGCATTAGTAGTTGTGTTGAGCAGGTCGCCTACCTCCTCCTTGTGTCCCTCTGGATCCTCCACATAGACCAAAACCTCAGCCTGACCTGCCTCCAGAGTCTCCACAGTGAACACAGCAGGCTTTAAGACCATGTTACCTTGAGGTTCGATACCTAAGTTACGGAACGCAGGGATTTTTTCAGAGGCCAAAAAGAAATGTTTGTAAGAGTAATAAAATTAAATTAATAAACATGACCGGCAGTAACAATTAAAAAAAAAAAAAGAGCTGCTAGCCTGAGAGCTAGCGTTGGTACCTACCAGGTCCATAGGCCTTGGCTTTGTTGGGGAAGAGCTGCTTATTCTTGATGGGGGCCCCAGGCTTGAGCTTGGCCTTGGGGAACTGGGACAGATAGGTCATCACAGAGTGTTCATCCACATCCGGGTGCACGATCTCTTCTGGGGCAATCACCTAGAGGAGAGCAGCAGGTGAATGGTTAATCCAAACTATCCTCTTCTGCTTTATTTTTGAAAAACATTCTAGCACAAATAGATACTATTTTTCCTTCTTGAACATTTAAGGACTTTATAGGAGCCCGAAAACAACAAATATAACACCTTTTGATTGGTCTATCTGCGCCCGTCAGTGTTCTTTTCTCTGTATCTACTCTGTCCCACATTTACTGTCCTTCCTGTTTGATGCAGTCATGTGGTTGTCCTGAACAGCTATTTTTATCTAAGGGTTAAGATGCACGCTCTCAAAAAGCCAGCCACAGGCTTAGTACCGAGCCAGCCCTCGCGTGGGAATCCAACTTTCCAAGCCGACTTAGCCCACCAATACCCCTACCCCTCTTGAAGAATATTTTCAAACACATTTAGTCTTAAGTCTTTATATATATATATACACAAGATGGCGGCCCGTGCATAACACGACACTCAGCATCTCTCCAGTTTTATACCGATCCACTGTCTTTACTCTTCACTGCATTTTACTGCTTCCATTGCACTTCTGGTTAGATGCTAACTGCATTTTGTTGTCTCAGTACGTGTACTCTGTGCAATGACAATACAGTTGAATCTAATCTGATCTAATATATGTGAAGCGAGAGAAAGAGAGCGAGAGAGAGAGATTTTTCGTTTTTTAAGGTGCAGATTATCCTTTGGTTATGTGTGGTATATTCCCATAAATACATTTCTATGATATTCACATTCTCCCTCTAAGTGTGTGGTGACATCTCACATATACACAACAGCAGTGAAAACCCTCACATGACCTACTGAGAAAAGAATCACCCACACCAAAGTGTCAGCATTGATTCTGACTATTAAATGGTAGCTTAATTAAAAACTAATTTGAAATAAATGCAAATAAATTACAGGTAACAAAGCATATTTCATTCCGCGTCACAAGTGTGTGTGTCCTTACCTGTGGCACACCCAGCCAGTCGTCTGCCTGTTGCATGGCCTCCTTGGCATTCTCAACAGGGTGGTTTGGGTCCCACTTGTCCCAATCAGGACAAAGACCTGGCAGGAAAAGACAGATGCCATTAACCAGAGCGATCGTGTGTTTCTCCACGATAGTGTACATAAATTTGAAGACTCAATTGACCTGCCACAGTTCTACGTCTACGACAGTTTTACATGACTCTACATGTCTGATTATCAGAGGGTACCCTGCGCATTGTATTGCAGAATGTCTAGCTTCTCGGACAAATTCCACCGCAAAGAAACAGCAGCAGTTGACGGACTGTCATTCTCCTGCCCCTTACTTAACCAACTGCGGTTGTTAAACTATCCGTGTTAATGCTTAAATAGGATTATCCAGAGTGACATTCCGAGTTCACTTACTCCTAAGGCCGGAAGACTCTTTAGGATACTGTTATCCCACTATTACTGGCATGCTGCTGCAAGGACAACAGTACTTCTGAAAGCTTCAATGTGTGTTGGCAGTACCGTGAGAGAGAAGGACATTAAACTCTCTTTGAGGAGCAAAGTAAAACTGATTAGAGAGTGAAACATGGTAGTAGTGTCAGTGGGCCTTTCAATGGACGACATTTGGATAGGTTTAGAGGTGCAGTCAATTTTGGAATAAAGGCCTGGTCTTGCTCATTAAAAATATGATGTTTCATGTTTTGGTACTTGAACCTTTCCTTTCTCGCAATAACGAAATCGTTAATGCAATAAAAAATGATGGCGTTCGATATTGCCACCATTTTCATAAACGGATCTATTTTAAGGGCTAAAAAATGATTAAGCCCACTGTTTTTGTCACCTCAGTGAAGGTTACAAGCTGTGCAGATATAGATCAACAGAGAACACAGCACCTTGTATGGTCAGTGCTGGAGCAGCTCACTCCCTTCTGGCTCCCTCATCATTAGCTCTGAGAGACAGAGGAGACTGTATATACTGAGCGTCAAGGGAGTCTGTGGTGCATTCAAGTCCACTTAAAGCACTGGCATGGCATTGAACTAAAATGTCTTTCTGGCTATCATCTCTATGGTTTTACCTCCTTAGCCATTACAGACTACTTTGCTTTTGTGACCATGCCAATTCTTTGATGAATGAGCATATTTGGGCAGTGGTGTGTAGTCCTGATGAGGGCAGGCATTAAACAACACTGCTAGGGTCTAGGCCACTGGGCTAGAGAGAAGACCCTTCAGTCATTATGGGAACAGCTGGTAGGGACGTTCTCTGGCCTGCAAAGCCCTGTCCGCACTGCCTGCTCTTTGAGGAGGACAGGATTACATGTCAACCCTGGTTGGCAGTTCCCAATGGGGGATCCGTGCCAAGTCTGTGTGTTTGTAAGGTGGACAGAAATACATAAATTGAATGTGTGAGTGAGTGAGTGAGTGAGTGAATGAGTGATAAGTGAGTGAGTGAGCGACCTAGCATGTGTGTGTGTGTGTGTGTGTGTGTGTGTGTGTGTGTGTGTGTGTGTGTGTGTGTGTGTGTGTGTGTGTGTGT
>JAVQJS010152775.1:0-18799 GCA_036024795.1 Galaxias rostratus | reverse complement strand
AAACACGGGGAGAACATGCAAACTCCACACAGAAAGGTCCTCAGGCGGGATTAGAACTCAGGACCTTCTTACTGTGAGGCAACAGCACTAACCACTGCGCCACCGTGCCGCCCCCTGTTAGTAACATGAAAGACAATGCCAGCAGTAGGCCCACACTAACTAGTACATTGTAACGTGTGGGGAACGTGCCAAAACAAAAAAGCCGAATTGTCGTTAATGGATTGCATTCCGCTGAGGAGTACTAGTGCATGGCATTTCTTTTATCGAACTGTCGATTTAGCATTGTCACAACGGTTGACTTAGTCTTGATTGCATTAGAATCCGAGGGTGCGGTAATCTTGCCACAATGACATCCAATTACTAACAAATCACAGTCCTCGACCATTTTTGGGGAGTGTTACTTTTTCATAAGTAGTACAGTATTAAGAACCATTTCTGCAGTGGAATGTAATGCAAGTATTGGCAATTCCGCTTTTAATTGTGGCACGTTTCCCGCACGCTACTATGCACAGTTAAATGTGAGTTGATATTGTATTGCATGTTATTGACTGTAATGATTATAATTTAAAGTGGCTCGGATTCTGAAAGGATCGAAAGACAAAAGTATTTTCAAATGCACGCAAGCAAGGCATGAAATTCTGTACGGGTTATTGCTAAGAAATGTTGTGTGCCAAACAGAATGCAAGTACATTGTCAGCTAAAGCTAAATATTGTGAATATGTCTGTGTTTGCATTCCTGTAACTTTTTTTGGGCTTGTATGGGAGCAATGAAATCACATGAAACATCCAAAAAGTTTCTGGGAGCTCATTAGCGGAAATATAACTATAGTAACACTTTTTAGCTTGGGTACAAAAGTATCTTGAAAATACGTCATGTCCACGTCTACGAACGCTGCTTAGAGGTTACAACGTTATATTGAGTTCTTTTTTCGAAGTTGCAGCTTGTACAGCAAGGGATAAATCACCGTCTTGTATGGTTACGCCGGTTTCTAGTTCCGCCCATGTACGACGTACACTAATTCGACATGTTAGCGATGCAGTTTCGTCATCAAGATTATAAAACCGACCGTGTTGTGCGCTCAAACGTTTGTCAAGTGATACACCTTTTTTCTTCTCTTTTTTTACTGAATATATTCGGCCATTGCTGTTCTTATTCTCCTACAGAAAACCTATTCCGTATTTCTGTTGGAAGTTATCGTGCATTATTTTTCCAATTTTATTTGGCAGTGTACGAATGACACAACAGAGCAAGCCAGTGAAACCTGCTAGAGGCTGCTCAAAATTTCGAACAACGGATCAGAGGAACCTCCAGAGATGGGACCTGAGCCCAGGTCAGATCAGGAGCCTTAGCGACAGCCTCATCCAGAGAATAAAGCTGGCCTATGATGAAGTTGGATCCTTGGATGTCAAAAACGTGTCTGTTGAGAACACTTTGGATGTCTTGGCCAGTGCAAAGGTGGAGTACGCTTCTAAGTAACCATAGTAGACTGCTGAGCTGTAACATTCACATGTTGCTCCAAATCAAATCACTAATTACTGTTTATCTAACTTGGTTATTTACTGTTCCCAGCATCACGTCATGCCCTTGACTTTCCACAATATGTATCTGCCTGCAAGGAGGTACGATCAGCAAATACATATGCAGACAAGAAGCTGTCAGAATTTGACATAGAGATGAGTATGAGAGATGATGTGTTCCAGCAACTTTTTGCCTTGCAGGTGATACAGCCGAACTGTCCCTATAATTATTGTGCAGACAGAGAAGACCAGAGAAAGAGTTTGGAGTGGTAGTCAAATTTCTGCAGGTTGGATGGACATCTGATAATAAGAAATAATAATATTTATTTTTAAATCGCTTTAGATGCTAAAAACAATCTGAAAGCTCTACAACAGCATTTAGATGAACACAACTAATTATATTCAATATTGATAGATGCTTTGACAGAAAGAAAAGATATTAAGTAGTATATTTCAGTAGGAGCTTAGTAGGTTGTTTACCGTAGTAGTTGGTTTTGTACCTTTTGCAGTTGGCGAATGCAAGTGCATCTACAAAGTGTGTCCTGAGTTGATCCCATTGGTTCATATTTAATTTAAGAGAGATATTTAATCTGATAAACTGCTGGCTGATATGATATTAATACATAGCAGGTCGTAATGTTTTGCCATGGAGGATCATGGTTACCTCCTTAGCAGAGGTCGTTACAAAGTGACCCTAGAGTACCCCCACTATTACCCTCTGATGAAGAGGTGTTACATGCCAGAAACCAGAAGGAAAATGGAGAAAGCTTTTCAAAGCAGGTGTAAGGAGGTAAACCTTTGACTTCTTTTGGTATATACATTTAACATAAGCTGGTCAGCCACAACATTAAAGCCCTCTGACAACTGCTGGGAAAGTTAATGCTAGCTATCATTGAAAGAAGTCAAACCATACAGCGCATTGCAGCATGCAAAGCAGTATGGTGGCTCTGTGGTTCGCAATGGTGACCATTTTGTGGAAAACGCTTCAAGACGGAAGAAAAGCGCTAGAAATTAAATTATAAATTAATATTAGTTAGTAAGTATTATTATTAAAGTGCCTATGCTGACCCATGTCCACAGCTGAAAGTGCCTACAATTGTGATCTGAGCATCAGAACTGGACCACGGAGCGTGAAAGAAGGTGGCCTGGTTTGATGAATCATGTGTTCATTTACATCATGCATATGGCAGGGTATGTGTGAGTTATTTACCTGGGTACAATATGGCTCCGGGATGGGATGAAGGCAATGCTGCAGAGGCACAGAAGGTCTGGTAATCCAGGTATTGTTCTGCTGGGAAACCTTGGGTCTTAGCATCCTCGGAAATAAAGTATAGTACAGTACAATGATTTGACGAACATAACAAAGAGTTCAAAGTGTTCACTTGTCTTCAAATTCCATAGATCTCAATGTGATCAAGCATCTGTTGGATGTGCTGGAACAATAGGTCTGATTGATGAAGGCCTCACCTCGCAAATTAGACCTTTGGAGGTCCTCTGTAATTCATAAACCTCAGAACTATTTTTGCAGCACGCGGAGGACCTTGACAGGGCAGACTGGCCATCGGGATGTCCCGTAAAATTCCCGAACGGCCGTTCCAGGCCAAATTGGCCGGTAGTCATGGCTTTTTATATTTAAAAAATTCTGATGTCAATTGTCAGTTGCTGTATTGTCTGTGGAAAAACCTGGCTTCTGGCCCTCGCAGCCAGCACAGAGCGCAATGCTGCACATTGGAAGGTGTCTTTAAAGGTCAGGTACCTTAAACACCACTAAAACAGTGAAAAACATAAAAGAATCACTTCTCGCGCACTTTTGGCTGTTTGCAAGAAAAGGGCTTACCCTTTTTAATGTTTATACTTTCTTTTAAAGGGAGAGGAAGATTTTTTGTTACATGCCAGGTTACACTGAAGATAATCAAATTGTTTTTTGTTAAAAAGTGGTTCTTACTCTCAGAGACAGGGTTCAAATGCTGGGTGCAAGATGTAGCCTGGGAGGTTGTACACTATAGAATTAACTAAATGTCTATGTACCGTGAAACCCTACACCAAGATTTTAAAACAACTTTAAAGTTCATTCACAGATCTGTTAAGTAATTAAATAATTAGACTGCTTGGAATTAACGGATTTAACAGCAGTACAAATGTGTATGGCATGGTATGTTTTGTTTTGATTTCCAGTTGACAATGTGTAGATTAAGAAAAGATAAACATGTATCGTACTCAAGTTTCTTTACTGTTTTTCTAAGGTAAACACAGCCATCCTGGAGCAGTTGATACTTCTGAGGTCAAAAGTTGCCAAATTACTGGGTTTCAATAACCATGCAAACTATGTGCTGGAGATGAATATGGCTAAGAACATAGACAATGTAGCAAGCTTCCTAGGTATGGGAATTGTGCTTCTACATTTCAGTAGTTAACTTGATTAGAAAAATATCTACTTTCTCTTAAATGTATATGTAAATAGATTATATACACTATAATTTGGATATTTTAAATAGACTGCATTTATATACTGCTTTTTCTCCGGAAGGGAACAAAGTACTTTACAATGTTGCCTCTCATTCACCCATTTACTCACACACTCATACACCGATGGTGGCAGAGCTGCCATGCAAGGCGCTTGTCTCAACATCAGGGGCACCTCAAGATTCAGTGTCTTGCTGAAGGACACTTCAACACATGGACAGGAAGGGCCGGGGATCAACCCACTCTACCTCCTGAGCCACAGGCGCCACAATTTATATTTAATATCATAAAAATGTTTGATCTAATATGGTAAATAAAGAAGGTTATATTGTTTCATAAACTGAAATCTTTTCATTAATCCACCATGTTTTTTTGTTCCTTATTTTACAGACGAGTTCTATGAGAAACTTAGGCCCTTTGGGGGACCTTATGGCTCTAAAGAAGAGGGAGTGCTTAATAAAAGGTCAGCCCTTTGATGGCCACATCTATGCCTGGGACTTGCCCTACTATATGAACCAAGTGGAGCAGGTTAAGTTTGCTGTGGACAAGGATAAACTGACTGAGTACTTTCCACTGGAGGTTGTGACTGAAGGATTGTTGGGCATCTATCAGGACCTGCTGGGTCTCACCTTCAGTCAGGTGAGCCAGGCCCATGTGTGGCATAAGGATGTCTGTCTCTACTCTGTCATGGACACAGCCACGAGGGAAGAGATCGGACAGTTTTACCTGGACCTGCATCCCAGAAATAGGGTTTAATCGATTTAATATCATCAAAGAGATAAGTTTTTCCAAATTGCATCACACAGGGAATCAGTGAATCAAATTGTTTATTGAAAGTATCAGAGATTGTTGTCAGATGTACTGTATGCTAGGTTGCAACGATAGTAATGTGATTATTGCTGTCCCATGGTGACATTCCACCATAATGGAGGAGATTTAGAGGTGTAAGAAAATCATTTACATTTTAAAAGTCACTGTGCAAAGTTTGTCAGTGATACACAAATCTAATCCCTGGTTGCAGTGCTTGCTTTCTACTTTAGTCGAAGTAAGAAACAGCACTGTAATCTGAATTATATTTGCCTGTTGTTAGGGATTGAAGTAATTCAAATCTCTTTAGTGAGTGGTATGTGCCTCTTTGTTTCTACATTCCAATTAACATTATTATAGAAGCTTTTACAGATATTGACTGAGGTCTCTAATTTGTTTGTTTATGATTTTTTTTCTCAGAGAAGGGAAAAATGGCCATGCAGCCTGCTTTGGGCTTCAACCAGGTTGTCTTGGAACTGATGGAAAACGGATGCTGTCCGTTGCAGCCATGGTGGCTAATTTCACCAAGCCTCGGAAAGGCTGGCCATCTCTCATACAGCACCACGAAGTTGAGACCTACTTTCATGAGTTTGGTCATGTCATGCATGAGCTTTGCTCAAAGGTAGTCCTCTGATCTTAGTGTTGTGTCTTAGCAATCTTCGTTTTTTTTAGGCAATAACCTAAGTATGATTGTATGTTTGCAAATTTCACTTTCAGACCACATTCTCAGAGTTCAGTGGGACCTTGGTGGAGACTGACTTTGTGGATGTCCCCTCTCAGATGCTGGAGAACTGGGTATGGGACAAAGAACCGCTCAGGAAAATGTCACGCCACTACAAAGATGGCAGCCCCATTCCGATAACCTACTAAATAAACTCCAATACAGGTATGTGTACGATATGACTTTCCTCTGCAAAAAGCTTTATTGACGTTTTTAAAACGAACAACTAAACATGTTTTTAACTTGAAGAATGGAAGACACACCTGAGAAAACTTGTCAGCCTGATCAATCACTTCAAGATGTGGCTTTGGTTTTCTGTGGGCTTATTGGGAATACTGCATTGCCAGTAATCCTCTTGAATTATTGTCCACAATTTATAGTGGAGGGCAGCACGGTGGCCCAGTGGTTAGTACTGTTGCCTCACAGTAAGAAGGTGGTGGGTTCGATCCCCACCTTCGTCCCACAGTCCAAAAACATGTAGGTTAATTGGTGACTCTAAATTGGGCATAGGTGTGAATGTGTGTGTGAGAGTTGTTGTATGTCTATGTGTTAGCCCTGCAATGGACTGGCAATCTGTCCAGGGTAAACCCCACCTCTCGCCCAAAGTCGGCGGGGATAGGCTCCAGCCTCCCCGCGACCCTGCATAGGATAAGTCGTACTGCTAATGAATGAATGGATGGTCTAGTGGGCAGTACTGCTACCCGTTGACCCTTGAACAAGTTAGCTACACTAAAATGGTACATGATTACTGCCCCTGTAATCTCACTATAAATAGCGTTTGAACTAACTTTCTGCTAAATGAAGAAAAGCTCATATATATGATGCTCATTAGAATTTAATTGTTCTCAGCGTCCCTAAGTGAGACTGAGGAATTTGAAAGAAAGAAACAGTGGGAAATTGTTTAAATTATTCAATAGTTTTGGGTCATTATTTTTTTCCTTTTTTGATTGTTTATTAATCATTTTGCGTAGGAAGAATGTATCTTTCTAGCTCTAGGAAAGTAGAAGCATTGCAGTAAGTACACTAGACAGTTAACAAAAGAAATATTCCATTCTACTGAACATTTTCCTCTTTATTTCCTTAAGCCTTTCTGTTAGGGTCCCATGGGACTGTTAGAAATTGCATGAACACTGTCAATATCTCAGTTTCACTTTCTGAAGAATGCCACCCTGGGCAGTCATCCTGTCTGCTTTTGGGAGTTCTTATTGCGTACACAGGCCAGATTAGGTTCCCCCCACTGGTCTACTGGAAAGGACTAAAGGTGTTAGTCCTTTAACCGTCTATCACAATTTTTCTGTCTCCTGCATTCTATAGATTGCAGTTTTGGGAAAGTCTTGTGATTTGATGTAATGCTCTTAAGCAAATATGTGTACGACTTATCAGTCACACACTATCCATCAAACTATTTCATTGTTACCTCCCACCCCCAGGTCTTATGAATCTGCGTCAGGTAGTCCTCAGTAAAGTGGGCCAGACCATCCACATGCAGTCTCAAGCTAACACGACAGAGGTGTTCGCAAAACACTGCGAAGACAACCTTGGCATACCAGCAACTCCAGGTCTGGATCCAGCTGTAAGCAAATTCTGTTTTAACTATTGATCCAAACAAAATGTGTGTATATGGTTAATCAGATTACTTTAATGGATTTGTTTGCAAGATAGGTATATTTCTTGTCCATTCACTTTAGGCACAAATATGACTGCAAGTTTTAGTCACTTGGCAAGGGGTTACAATGGCCAGTACTATGGATACCTGTGGAGTGAAGTCTACCCCATGGATATTTTCTTCAGCTGCTTTCAACAGGAAGGAATCATGAACTCAAAGGTTTTCCAATGAAAACATTTTCATCAATTAAATAAATGTTTTTTCTTTATATAGAACAATTTATTTGATGTAATACTCATATGTATATATCTATTCTATTTACAGGTTGGAAATTAGTACAGGAAAGGCATTTTGGAGCCTGGAGGTTCCAAAGAGGGTATGCAAATGCTCAAAGCCTTTCTAGGACGTGAACCGTGCCAGGATGCTTTCTACCGGAGCAAGGGTCTGATGAAATCTGATACTACACCAAGCGGAAACTAAGTTATCTGTTCCATGGCACTTTAGATATTTAAAGTTTTTATGTTGACCTCTATTAAATTGCATTTGTTTAATGGTTACTGTATTTAATGGTATATATATATATATGTGTGGGGCAGCACGGTGGCGCAGTGGTTAGTGCTGTTGCCCAGTTGCACAGTAAGAAGGTCCTGGGTTCATATCCCACCTGAGGGCCTTTCTGAGTGGAGTTTGCATGTTCTCCCCGTGTTAGCCTGGGTTTCCTCCGGGTATTCCGGTTTCTTCCCACAGTCCAAAAACACGCAGGTTAATTGGTGCCTCTAAATTGTCCATAGGTGTGAATGTGTGTGTGAGTGGTTGTATGCCCATGTGTAAGCCCTGCGATGGATTGGCGATCTGTCCAGGATGTACCCCGCCTCTCGCCCAAAGTAAGCTGGGATAGGCTTCAGCCTCCCCGTGACCCTGCATAGGATATGCGATTCTGATAATGGATGGATGGATGGATATGTGTGTGTGTGTGTGTGTGATATCTGTTTATACTTAAAGTGAGTATTTAGTTTTAGACAAAATGTAATTTAGACAATTTGTTGTCCACATGTTTAACGCAATCAATTTGTTTAATGTTTGTAAACGGATATTATTTAAGCTGAGTCATAGTTCAATCTTTGTTGTTTGAAATTAATTTGCAATAGACTTGTCAGTCTGTGTATTTCTAAAGTTTAAGGTCACATAGCTTTCAGCGGGAGTATTTTAACAAAAGATGCAAGTGTAGGTCTGGGTATTAATGCTATTATTTTACACACGGTGGCAGCAGTTATCATGCTAAAACATGAAAACAAAGATTGAAGTTAATTGTGAATTCTATTTTTAATTAGAATTTTCAGGCCAAGACAATATCAACCCCCCCCCCCCCCCACCCCACCACCACCACCACCACCACGCTGTTAAATCAAGTCTTATGTATGGTAGCTGCAGTGCTTGCAAAATAGTTTACACTGGATCAGTGGATGTGTGAATGCTGTGGGGTTGGACTGAGACGTCGTAGTTGACTACTGCCGGGCCCGTTTGAGGATTACTAGCATTGTGTTAAATCTGTATCCCACTGCGTGAAAGGAGTGGTTTTATTTACAAATGTTTATCGACTGACAAATGGCATAGAATGATTGAAAGTGTTTTGACTAAGTGCACGTCAGATGAAAGGGTTTCGCTTCAGCGGAGGTCGTGGACATTTTTTGCCTTTTGTATTTCCTTGAATGTTGTAGACATTTTGGATTCTTCCTTTTTCGTTAGCTAGCTTGCTGCTTATGCGGCAAAACGATAGCAAACCCTGTGTGTTATATAAAGAAGACTACGTTTGCCTGCTGTTTAGTTGACTTAATTTTAAACGTGTTTATAAAAAAATTTGTTCCCAACTGCATACAAAGTCTGAACAATAACTTTTCAATTCGAATGGAGAATGATGTGCCTGCGAACTGTTACATCAAGCTAGCATAACGATAGCTCTTGGGTGGGGAGGAAAACAGCCAGGTATACATTGTGGATTAAAATTCAAGGCTGCTCCTGGAAGAGACTCAACGAGTAACCGACTCGAGGATAATTAAATTGGTAAGTCAAATGTTCAGTGTCTGGCGGAGTGTAACCGCGGAAGGACTAGCTAGCTGCGCTACTCCTAGTTAGCCCTCTACAACAGACTGTTTTTAACGACAGGGTTTTCGTTGTATTTGACAACCAGTAAGGTTAGGGGTGCCATACACAACGTCTAGATTTGTGGTAACTTTTCTGTTTTCCAATGAGCAACTCTATGCTTACCTTATAATGATAAATATAATAATATAATATATAATAATAAACACGTTGTGTTTTTTATGTACATATTTATCTTTGCTAATGTCAAACTTTGGCCATAGATTTCTTGCTATTTCCATATTTTTTGCTACCTTGGAGTGCCTAAAATGTCCTACTTTACCTGCCTGGTTTTGAACTGTACTCTAAAATAATGGTTAACGACATTGTCCCGAAAATATGGCTAACATTAATCCGTATTAAACGTTACAAACCTACGATAACTCGTTTGTTCCACTTAATAGCCCAGTTATTAGCTCCATTTGCCACGAAAACGGTTGTCATAAGACATGCCATGGCCACCGTCCTGGTCTTTGGGACAGATGAAGATCAACCTCAACCGGCCGAAGATGCAGGTTCTCTTTGAGTTTTCATTCTTTGTGTAATTTTGCGAAAAATTGCCTTCATATTTAGGATTCAAGTGATAGAATTAATTTGCTATATCAACGTATGGAAATTGAATTGCTGGTAGCTTTGGCATTTTTATTAGATATTAGTTGAGCGGTGTATATGTCTTAATAGTTGCTGTGGGTTGCATGGTTATACAAACTTCATTACTGATTGTCATATTTAAAAATGTATCTAATTTTCACGTGAGAATGACAGTTCAGATAAATGTTGTCAGCATACTTGCTTTGAGTGGATACTGGTAGGCCATGTGTAATAACTATGATGGGTGTAGCTCATAGTATAAGGTTGGCTCAGGGATAGATTGTCCGTAACGGGATCACGTTAACAAGGCAAATGGTTTAAAACAGGCCCATGTACACCGTCGTTTGCAGTAGCTACTCTAAGCACGTTGAGCTTGGTTAAGCCATGGAAGAAAAGTGAAACTGATTGTGCGGCTGAAAAACGTAACACTCCAGCTTGTAAAATAACTGATTATAGGGCCTACAAGCATATGCCTTTTGAGATATTAATAATAATAATAAAACAATAGTGTTGGGAAACTTTAATGTGTTGCTCTGCAATTAGGCCTCAGTGAAACATTACATAACTAAAAAATAGCTTATCAAATTCATCTCAGTATTATTTCAGTGCATGGAATTAAATGAGCTTGGACTGCATGGGGAAAAGACAACATTCCCCTTAATGTCATTGCCTACCAATGCTCCTTTAATAATGTACAGGGTAGATTGGTCCAACCTAGTGTTGAGTGCAGTCTGATATTCCACTTATGTTTTCCCCTTGTTTTGTTACTGTGTATAACATGCATTTGATAAAGTAGATTAATTGATATTGTGTTTCTCAGTAATTGTTGTTGTTACTCTAAATGTTTAGTCTTAAATTACTAGTAATTATTAGAAATTAAGGTATCTACTGCAAACATGATTTCATTTATGCAATATTATTTTAAGCAATACTCTCTTGATGGCCAATACCAATCTACAGGTCAAACCTGACGATGGTGATTGATGTAATTTTCCGTTATTTTCGGCCTCTGTTTCTCTCCCAAAAGGAAATATTTAGAATAATCTCTAGTCCTCCTGCAGATACATGATCAAAAGTCAAGTGTGTGTGTGTGTGTGTGTGTGTGTGTGTGTGTGTGTGTGTGCGTGTGCGCGTGTTACGGAATGTTTTCATTGAGACGTTAAAGGCCTCCTTTTTTCAGCTGTGGTGGTGGCGGCAAGTATTCACCTTTACTGCTGTTCAAATTCTTAGTCATTATTGGATTATTAAAATGACACGACAGGACAGTTTTTGGATATGTGCTTTTCTACCACACAAAATGTCTTGGCCAACTCAATAACAAAACATTCCTACTTTGGCCTTAGTTTTCCTTGAACAGGCCTGCAGATTATAAGAGAACACCTCTGTTTTGGGTGTTTTGATAGGCCACTGGTGACCTTCATCAAAGTTTGTTTCGGACTTGTTTAGAAAATACCACCATCGTACGCTCAGTTCATTAGGCGTACCTACCTTCACGTGGTTGGTAGCTAGGGATGTCATGATATAATATTTGTACTGTTTGATTATTGTTTTAAAATACTTTACAATTTAACTATTTATTAATAATCTTATCAATAATAATAATGCATTTTATTTAGTTTGAGACGCTTTATCATGACACTCAAAGTGCTTTTACACACTCGGTAGACGGCGCTTTTATACTTTTTGATCTGTTATCTCAAACATAACCTGCTCTTGAGCTAACCTGCAAAAACCTACTAACAAAACTAAAGTAAAAATAGAATCTGCAAGAGCAGGGGCGGAAGATGTCTCAGACTGATCACATGGCTTTTACCCCAGGCAACGCAACTACTATGAGCACGAGAAGTGAAAATTCTCAATGGGAAAAGATAATGACTGAAAGGGGCCTAAGAATACAGCGTTGAATGAAGGCCTGCAGCTGGACACAAACCAAAGTCCGCAGACTGCCAACTCTAGCACTGAGGCGGACAAGCACCAAAAGACAAGGGGATGAGGTGGTAGAGCCAAATCAGGCACAAAAAATCTCTGAGCAGAAGATCACAAAACCTAAATTAAAATGGCCATCAGCCGCTTCAAAGAATATACGCTTGAATAGCTGGACCAACCCAGTTAGAATCAAGAAAAGGAGGCAACAAGAGATTGACAAGCTGGTATAAGTAAGACAGTTTTTAAAAAAGTAATTGAAAAAGGTTGTCTGAATCCAAAAATAGACTCATAAAGGCATTAGAGACTTCCAGGAAAGCTTAAAGAAGCAGTGGTCAACATTGAGGAGAATCAAGAACCTACAAAGAAACCAAAAAAGAAAGAACCAAGCAATCAATTCGACAAAGACCCTCTCAAGTCCTTGGTCAACAACGCAAAAAAAAAAACTGAAAAATACAATCAGACTTGCAAGAGTAGCATCAGCTCCGGAACCTAGCGGATTACCTTACAGATGGAATAAAAATGCAACTTTTTATGCATCTTGTCCAAAGTGGAGACAAGATATGTGATGGAGTCCAGTTTGGAGCAGGAATCCACTTCCTTTGATGCCCTGCTTTTTTTTTATTTAAGGAAATGGAAGTCTTGCTTGTTTCATTTGATCAAGGCACGTTTACTTTGGAAACTTCTACGAGCACACCTTTAAGATCCATCCTCACAGGCTGCATTATTGCCTGATACGGCAGCTGCTCCGTTGCTGACCGCACAGCCCTCCAGAGGGTGGTAAAGACAGCAGAGCGCATCATTGGCTGCCACCTCCCCTCTGTGCAAGGCATGCACCACACACGATGCATTAGGAAAGCACAGAAAATCATAAAAAACTGCAGCCCCCCAGGCTATGATGTGTTCTCACCCCTGACGTCTGGTAGACGCTACCGGAGCGTCCGGGCACGGACGACCAGACTCACAAACAGTTTTTTCTCAACCAGTAACACTAACCTTAGGGATCACATTAACTCCTCTGTATGCTCCTTCACTCCCTATGTACATTCAGTGCGCCTTGTCACAATCGTATGTACATGATCATCAGCTTTCCCACACTTTATGTATTTAAAATATTTTATACTCCAATACTCACTGTCCATATCCCCCATCTGTACATATTATGTATATTATGTATTTCTCATTTTTTTTTTTTTTTTACTAAAACACTTTGAACTTTGAAACTACCAAAGCTAGATTGGGAAAACATATCATTCCCTGATTGTGGTGTCAAAGGAGTGCTGATTTAGAATGAGAAAGTCTCTGGTGGCATTAGTGTGTTCAGACCAATGTGCTTGCTTAATGTGGAGGAGAACATAATGTTTAGCATAGTGGCACAAAGACTGAGGAACTACTTTACAAATAACTAGTTCATCGATACGTCAGTTCAGAAAGCAAGCATTTTTCCTTCTCCAGGATTCTAGACCACACTATGGATTGCACGGTTATTTGAATATTTGATTATATGAAATGATGTGGATATTTTAATATAGCTGCAGTTATTTAATCATATTTTTTGCAAGAAGTTAAAGTATTATAAATACGCAAGTTTTATTGCATACTGTTTATAATGTATATACCACCTCGGGCAGCATGGTGGCGCAGTGGTTAGCACTGTTACCTCACCATTAGAAGGTCCTGGGATCGATCCCCACCTTAACCCAAAAAGACCTCTCTGTGTGGAGTTTGCATGTTCTCCGTGTGGTTGCGTAGGTTTCCTCCGGGTACTCTGATTTCCTCCCACAGTCCAAAAAACATGCCTCATCCTCCTGCCAGTGCCCTGACCAGTCACTGACAGTTAATGTGGAGTTGGTCTGTGTTCTATATATGTGTGAGAAAGATGTAATCTATGTTGAGTGAGCATGTCTGGCGCTAATTGGCTGCCGTGGTATCACTCAGACTGGGTGTAGTGTCTGATAGCTGTCGGTCCATTGTTCAGTGTATGAAATTAAATTAGTTTTATACTGGGAATTAGTTAGGGCTACCTCAGTTTCATAGTAGGCTGGCTCTCTATGGCAAAGGTGTTGTGGCGCTGCCACTTACCGGGCTTACTGAGGAATTCAAGTGAATTCCTATATAGTGTAGTAAGTATAGAAATAAAAGACAACACGGGGACCTGTGGGGATAGAACCCACACAAATTAGCTTAATTGTTAGGGCAACCTCACCAACACCTACAAATCTTAGTCAATGAGTAGGTGAGGATCCAATGACGAGACGGCTAATCCAAAACATTTGGTATCTTAAAAACTTTAATGCAGACCACAAAGCTTGCAGGGCACAGACTTATGTGTTTGCCAAGTCCGGGAAAATTACATGAAGGTCCTTTTTCTCATTTTTTGCCACTAGAATTTGGTGCCAAATCATGCTTGTGCTCCAGACACTCTGAGAAGCTGGAAATACCTGCTTTCCTTACAGAAGTATCTATTAACTTGATCTTTTAAGGAATTCGCTCAGTCTTTGTGGCACTAACATAGGTACCATGATGCTAGCTTCAGCAGTTTCTAAAGGAAATGTTGCCTCTTTTGCACATCTGACTGCATTTTCCTTTTGGAAGGCTAGTGTTTATTGAAAATTATGATAAAGAATATTTTTGTTGAACATAAAGATTTTGCAAAATGTAGGTCTATCATTCAGAATAAATTATTTGTTCATGGCTGGTAAGGATGGCCTCATTCATGGACGGTAAAATGTTGCTTAAAAAGTTATTCAAAATAAATCATTTTAAGTGTTATTATAAAAATATAATGGCACCCGTCATTTGCACAAGTATTTAATCAGACATGATGCCTCTGTTCTACTACACACTATATATTTTCCTCAGTGGCACAGTTTGCAGCCAAGCTTAACATTTCTTATTTTTGTGAAGAGCTCTAATGATCTGTCATGGGGAAGCGCTCCGGCCCGATGCTGCTCAGTAGCATTGTACATTTTTAGATAGCTGGACAGCACTTCTGTCATAAAACCCCTTGGGGGCATATAGCTCCATAAGCCCCTCCTGACCTTAGTTAAAAACAATGTAACATTACCCAACAAGGGTCACACCTTTGTCTTCTAATCGAGGGGCAATATTTTAATTAACTATTCTGAAAATGTAATCAGGAATAGTTTAACCCTCCTATCATGCTGAGAAAAAATGACATCCTTTCCATTTTTTGAATTTCCTGCACCTCTACCCATTTGATTATTAATTTAAAGACACACCTAAAAGCATCGCAGCACGGTGGCTCAGTGATTAGCACTGTTGCCTTACAGCGAGGTCCTGGGTTCAATCCCACCTTGACCCAAAGACCTTTCTGTGTGGAGTTTGCATGTTCTCCCCGTGTTAGTGTGGGATTTCTGTAACTAGTTCTTTTGTGTTTTAGTCATCTCAAACTAAAACTCAACTGAAAAGTAAAGATTTAAAAATGATAATAATGTTAGGATTGAATATAGACCAATCCATAGTTAATTTACCTATGCAATATAACTGATATTCAAAAAGGGGTATTAATTATCTGAAGTAGAGAACTGTTTCATCAGGTGAGGTCAAAATGATGGCGAGAAATGGTTAAAAGAAAATCCCCATTGAAACATAGTCAGTGGGGTTAATGGGAGCAGGCAAGCGTAAAGGGAACCTCAATGAATTTATGGGTAAAATACATAGTATTTTATTCTACACACATTTGTATTACAATACAAGAAGACATTAAAAACAACTCTAATTAAATAACTCTATATATGGTGCACTAACATAACAACGAGAAATGTTTAAATTGATCATGCAGAGAGATGTAATTAGCTGAGATAATTTACATCTACCCCAGACAGAGTTTTTTTGCCAGCATCCACTATAAGCCCTGCAGGTAAATAGTCCCGACCTATTAGGACAGGGACAGGTAGCGTCCTCACCACTCCCACTTTAACATTTAATAAACCCCTGGTTGTCGTCAGGGTGACCCTGGCCTTGGGATACTCATAGATCATGAGACCATTCCTGTTTATGTTCTCAGTCATTAGCCATTTAAAAATGACACTGGCTTCCTAATTGCTTTCCACGTTTGCTATTTTTTTCTTGCTCTCACAAAATGTTTGTCTACAATGGTGTAATCATGAATTCTCACTCAAAATTTGTTTTTAGCAGGTACAATGTAAGGGTGAGTTTTTTGACTTATGTTATTTTATGCTTTTACAGAATATTATGCTGTTAACAAACAAAAGACAGAATACCCTTTTCTTGATTTTAGAATGAAATTTGTTTGATTCACCACAGCAGGGGCTTCGACATCCCGCTAGTTTACCCTCACGGGGCACATCGGCCGCTTACTTAGGCCCTCTCCCAGAAGGGCGGCAAACTGTGCCAGAGGATGACCAGCTGACTCCGCGGTGTTCTTTGCACGTCGTGGTTTCCACACTGCAGGGAGAGGTGTCCCACCTCGCCGCAGCGTTAGCATCGCCGGGATTCGGGCTGTGGGGCGCCTGACCGTCCCACCAAGGGTGGGTCGCTCTTGGCCAGCCCCCGAGACAACTGCAGCGCTTCCTTCAGCCCCTAAAAAGGTGGTGGGCGTGTTCGTGGAGCCACCACCTGACCTGCCTCCCTTTGGGTCCCATGTATCATCTCCGAGGCAGCCTGGTACTGTTCCACTGCCTCTACCAGCTCCGCGGCAGAGGACAGCCTCTGCTGGCTGATTGTCCATTTTGCCTCCTGAGGTAGCGCCCTCAGAGAACTGTCCATGACTAGGGTCCCTATCATGGCCGTCGGAGTGCGTCGGTCAGGCTCCAGCCACTTCCTGGCAAACCTAATCAGCTCATGCATTTGGGTACGTGGGCATGCATCAACATTAAGACTCCAATTGTGGAAACACTGAGCTGTGCTATTCACTTCGTCTCCTCTCGTCTGTAGTTGTGTCGTTTTTCCTCTCCACCAGAGTCCTTCGTTGCCCTCTTATGCTTCCCCCAATCAGGTGGCCTAAGGGTTTGCACCTGTTAGAAGGGGTGAGGGATTCTGGGGAATATAGTGTTCTGTGGGGCTGCCATCTTAGGTGAGCTTCCGTGCTCCCCCTACTGACGTATCGTCCCTCTTGCACTTTGACCCCAGTGATGCCACACACTGTACTTAAAGATGAAACAAAAGGAACCTATCTAATCTCCACTCTCTTTGATGTCCAACTGGGGGACTCTACGATTGCTAGACAAGTGTCTGCTTTGGTTGATCAGCCGAGCCGGGATCTGGTGAAGTGCAGGTGGTTCAGCATCCAGTGCAACAAGTTTGTGGACAGCAGCACTGCAGCGCAGCTGTTGGTTGTCGGATGGTGTTTGATGATTTCTCCACAAAAGATAAACTCTTGACACTTCTGCCCCTAAAGACAACTAAGAGGGGAGTTTACATTTACAATGCAGTGAAGGACTTTGTAGTCCAGAAGAAGGTAGCATTGGAAAAGCTGGTAGTGGTAACGACAGACGGGGCTCCTGCTATGATCAGCCGACATGCAGGTTTCATCACTCACTGTAAAGGTGACCCAGACCTCCCAACATTTCTACATTACCTCTGCATCATTCACCAGTAGGCGCTATGTGCAAAAGTGATCGGCTTAAGGCACGTGATGATTCCGGTAGTGAAAATCATAAACAGCATCTGCTCCAAAGCCTAACAGCACAGGATATTCAAGGTTCTATTGGAGAAGATGTCAGCTGAATATGGTGACCTACTGCTACACACACAAATCCGATGGCCCAACAGAGGACGAGTTGTACTTCATTTTTTGTCACTTTTTAAATCAAAGAGTTCATGCAGTCCAAAGGAGTCTTGCTGCTAGAGGATACAAAGCGGACACTTGACCTTGCATTTTTAACGAACATTATTGGGAAACTAAACCACTTGAACTGCAAGCTGCTTGGCAAAGGTAAGACTGTTGTTGACACAATAATGCTTTAAAGCATTTAATGCCAAGATGAACATTTTCTTTGTGCATATACAGAGCAAAAATGTGCTGCACTTTCCCTCTGTGCAGTTGGTCCTGAAAGAATGCTTCAGCATCTAAGACATTCGACAAAGTTGCAGAAAAGTACCGTCAAGTCTGAGACACACTTGGGCAAGAGTTTGAGAGTAGGTTTTGTGACCTTCATCAGCTTGACCCATGTCAGTCATTTATTTCCAATCATTTCATGTACATGCTTTGCTGAGAAACTAAGTACAACATTCAGCTTGGATATTGGACAGGTGGGGATTGAAATGGTAACATTGCAAAATGACCTCCACCTCAAAGTCTACTAGGATGCACCATTCTTTTGTGCCCTGTTGACACAGACAAGGACAGTGGAGTATGCACAGCTGCTGATGGTTGCCAGCCTGCTTTGGTTCAACTTATCTCTGTGAATCAGCATTTTCTGACATGAACTTCATCAAAAACAAACACAGAACGCGCCTCACTCATTCACATCTGCAAGACTCACTCAGAGTTGCAGTATCAAGTTACACACCAGATTACAATACACTGAAAAACAGCATTTAATGCCTGTCTTCCCACTAACAAAGAAACCAGATGTTGTCAGTGGCAACATGGTAGTGCCACAGTAAAGTTTAATAAAATAATACATAATTGATAACTTTTTCAAACATGTTGCAACATAGTAAATTTGTTAAAAGGGTTTGCCAGTGGCATGTAAAAATGGGATTTGTTTCTTATGAAATGCTGTACAGGTGATCATCTGAAGATGTTAACAATTGATGAGATTAATATAAATAAAATTTTGAATATTAATGTTTCCCACCTTCTTCAGTCATTGTTGATATTTATAGTGAGAAATTATTAACGTGATCAGTGTCTTCACAAAGATGAGTCATTTATTAGTAATAATAATATATCACTAAAGCTACTTCTTAAGAGTGTGTCAAACTGGTCGCCTTTCATATGACTCAGTACCCATGAAGTAGCTCTCAGTTTAAAAAAGGTTGGTCCCCCTTGGTCTAGTCTATATGATTATCTTACTCCATAGTAATGGTAAATATACAAG
>JAVQJS010152774.1:0-13935 GCA_036024795.1 Galaxias rostratus | reverse complement strand
TCCCCACGGAGATGATTAAAGAGCAGCTGAAGAGCGATCAGCATACCACTGGATCACGCTCACAATCCCAAACTGATCTCAGTGACGTAGAGAAACAACATAATGTCGCTGAGCCTTCTGAAAAGATGGTTCAACATGTGATGACGGACCGTGATGTTAAAAATGGATCTGCGACAGAGTTTATTAAGGCAGTGGAGCAACAAGGAAATCCTGTTGAAATCGACTCGTCTGTCACTTCTGTGATCCGTGATATGGACTCCAAACCACCAAAGACTCTCTCAATGGATGAACCGGTAACTGACCACAAAGGTAAAAAGAAAAGGCTTCCACAGAAGATCTCACCGAAATGTTCTTGTTTACACATGCTATTTGTCCATTCGTATTCCTACCCATCTTCTTTATGTATCTAATTCTCATTATAGACTCAGTTTTCCTTACCTTTATTATTAGTAGTAGTAGAAGTAGTAGAAAGAGGAGGAGTGGGAGTAGTAGTTCTATTATAATGATCAGGGATGTTTACTTCAGATTGTAATACAATCTGTGGTTTAAAATTATACACAGCTCAAGGTCATAGGTATAAAGTATTGTTTCCCGTCTTCAACACAGAGCAGAGAAACCAGCTGCCCTGTTTGCCAATCAGTTGTTTCCCAAAGAAGAAGGGCAAGAACTCAGAAGATAATGTCCCCACAGAGATGGTGGATAAACAGTTGAGGGATCAGAATTCCATTGGACTTCGTTCACAATCTCAGACTGATCTCATTGACATTGAGCAACACAATTCTGATGCTGAGCCTTCCGAGGAGATGGTTCAGGCAATGGAGCTTTGTAAGGCAGTAGAGCAGAACGGCCTAGACATATTTGTCTTTGTAGCCTCGTCTATGGCTTCCGTGATCCAGGACACGGACTACAAACTCATTGAAAAGACGCCCTCAACGAATGCAGCTGTTACTGGCCGTAAAGGTAAAATCAGCATGCTTGCAAAGAAACTCTAATCGGAATGCCATTGTTTGAAGTACTATGTGTAGTTTATCATTTTTCCTCTTTATCTTTGATAGGCCCCTTACTGTCGTTACTATTAATTGTCACTTGCATTTACTTGAATGGTAATACTTGTTTTGTCTTAGACTTTACACATTTTAAGACCATAGTCATTCAGTCACTTTCCCAATCTTCCCCACAGAGCAAAGAAACGTGCGTTTCTATTTACCATTCAATTGTTTCCAAAAGAAGAAGATCGAGAAAACTGTAGATGATGTCCCTACAGAGATGGTCCATGAACAGTTGAAGAGTGATCAGAATTCCCCTGGACTCCATTCACAATCTCAAACTAATCTCAGTGACATTGAGCGACACAATTCTGGTGCCGAGCCTTCGGAGGAGATGGTTCAGGATATTAACCAGTACTTCATTGTCAAGATGGGATCCACGATGGAGCTTTGTAGGGCAACGGAGCAACAAAGTCAAGAAATTCCCGTCGCGGAAGCTTCGTCTGTGAATTCTGCAGTCCGAGACTTGGATTCTACACCAATTGAAAGGACTCACTCAATGGACGCACTCGTTACTGACAACACAGGTAAAATAAGCATGCTTCCACAAAAAAACCAATTTCAATGCTAATATTTAAAGTTTTATGTGTGGTTTATAAATGTTTTCCTCTTTGTCTTCATACTAGTGCTAGTACTGTTACTATAGCTGTTAATAATTCGGGAAGTCTACCACAAATTGTATTCAAAGCATTGATTTAACATTTTACACGCCTCAAGGAAATGCTAATGACGTATTTTTAATATGTCTCCCTCCCCCGCAGAGCAAAGGAACAAGCTGTCCTGTTTACCAATGAATTGTTTCTCAAAGAAGAAGAGCAAGAACACCGAAGATAATGTCCCCACAGAGATGGTTAAAGATCAGCTGAAGGTTCGGGATATGAACCAGGACCTTGCTGTTAAAAAGGAATATGTGGTGGAGCAAAAAGGCCAAGATCTTCCGGTCACGAGGGCTTCATCTGTGGCTTCTGTGGTCCACGACGTGGACTCCAAACCGATTGAAGAGACTCTCTCGACGGATAAAGATGTTACTGGCCACAACGGTAAACTAAGCATGGTTCCATAGACAGTCCATTTGATATTCTGTTGTTTGAACGAATTTTGTTGAACTTTTTATGCTTCCTTTTCTTATCATCTTATTCTTATCTGTATTATTACCAATATTATCACCGTCACTGTTTACAAATCTGTGGGTTTTTATTTCAAATTGTAATAAAAGCTATGATGTACCATTTTACACACCTTAAGGTGTTGGTACTTGTTTAAATAGAAAATGTTTATTCCAAATTCCCCTACAGAGCCAAGACATAAGCTGTCCTGTTTACCATTCAATCGTTTCCCATACAAGAAGAGCAAGAAATCTGTAGATGAAGTCCCCAAGGAGACGGTTGAAGAGAAACGGAATGTTGATCAGCATTCCACTGGATCTCATTCACAATGTCAAACTGATCTCAGTGACATTAAGAAACAGAACTCTGGTGTTGCGCCTTCTCAGGAGACGGTTCAGGATATTTACCAGGACCTTGTTGTTAAGATGGAATCCACGATGCAGCTTTGTAAGGCAACGGAGCGAGCAAGCATTCTCGCAGCAAAAGACTCGTCTGTGGTTCCTTTGATCAAAGACGTGGACCCCAAACCGCTTGAGAGGACTCCCCCAACGGATATCCCTGTTAAGGGACTCAAAGGTAAAATGAGTGTCCTTCCACAGAAAATGTAATTGCGATGCTACTGTTTAAAAGTGTTACGCGTACCTTCGTAGTAACGTATTGAATTTAAAGCACCTCAAGGAAATCGTAATTCAACATTTTGTCCCCATCTCCTTTACAGGACAAGGAAAGAAACTATCCTGCTTACCATTCGACTGTTTCCTGAGGAAAAAAAGCAAGGCAACTGTAGAGAATATCAGCAGAGAGATGGTTGACAATCAGCTGAAGATTCATCAGCATTCCACTGGATCTCGTTGCCAATCTCAAACGGATCACAGTGAGATGGACAAAGACAATTTTAGTGCTGAGCCTTCAAAGGACACGATTGAGGCTGTTAGGCAGGACCTAGTGGCAGACACAACTTATGCGGACCATAAAGGTAGGACATTCATATTGCCAAATAAAATCCCTTTTAACTGCTTTTTATTTAAAAGTGATTGTCAATATTACTGTTATAATTGACATGTCATTCCCAGAGGATCACAGTAATTCCAAATGTATTGCGAATATGATGTCACAACTACATAACAATGGTCACAGGACTGACCCCTATTTATATCCGTCACCTGTATTTATTGATTCATTCATAGGACTGTTTGCGGTCATTCTTAATGTGTCTTTCAGGCCTTCGTCCTATCCTGGGAAACGGCATAGAATGTGAGTCAACAAGTCTACGGTCTCTTACACGTGCGACCGCCCGCTCGGGTTCAGGAGAGGAGACGAGCGAGTGTTTGTGTTACCCTCTGAAACGCATGAGGAAGAACAAGACTCAGGGTTCACAGGAGACAAACATCAAAGCCTGCACCATCTCAGTGGAATCTGTGCATGCTTTGATGAAATCACTGCTGGTGAAAGTTGAAGAGCAAAACACAGGTTCTCCTTCACGGTCCGAAAACAACCTCAGTGAGAGATCTTTGTGTTTGTCTGAATCTGTGGTGACTGTTTTATCTGAAAACGGCGTTACCGTCATAGAAGAATCAAAGCCAGGTAGTGAGCCCTCTGAGGAGGTGGTTGAGGCCGTTTACAAGGACCTGCTTTGTAAAAAGGGATCCACTGTGGAGCTTCAACAGGCGCTGGATCAAATCAACGAGAAGATTGCAGGCGCCGTGGCAGATTCTGTGGCTCGAGTCCTGTCTTTTGAGGACTTTACAGTTGTGCCTTCTCTCTACATTTCCAGCATCCTCTTTCTCTCCCACAAAAAGACCCGGTCACAGTCCCAAAAGAAGCAGGGCGTTTGGGCCAGAATAGCTCGGACATGTGGCATTGTGAAGAAGACCTTTCTAAGAAGAATATCTCAGGTAGGATTTCAAGGATCAATACGATGCGATACGGTACCATTTCTACCCTATATTCATTCGTGTGTAGTTGTGAGGTTGTGCCTTACACTGTTTTTTTGCTTCATGAAACTGGAAATGATAATAAACAATGTAATGTAAGCTAATGTTCATTCTTCTTTTTAGGTTGGCCATAATAGAGTGAACCCCGGTAACGATCCGTCATCACCCGTGTCATGTGAGTTGATGATGTGGTTTTCCCCACACTTGGTTTTTCACATGACCTCGTAGATACCCACACTGATTGATCATTAAAAGTGAAGATAATCTCCACAATGTTCTTTAGACTGTTTGCCACCAAATACAATCATTTTCTGCGTTTGACATTTCATCACATGTAAGTAGAAAACGTGTCTCTTTCCTTTCAACAGAGACAGACGACTCCACCTCCACTATCTTTTCTTTCTTTCTGTTCTATAAAACAAAGAAATCTTTTTCAGCTTCAAAAAAACATGGGTACTGCAATGGGAAAGCGTTTCACCAGAAGGACTTTATATTCAATTGATCCCTCAATTTTTGCATCTCCCACAGTTACATCTTGCCTTTTGAAATGAACAAAGGCACAGAAAAATCCAAGGAACTCCTTGTATCTTTGAGAACTACCCTTGTTAATAAAGCTTCCTTTTCTTGCATTGAATTATTTGTTGCCACTTGGATTTTTTTTACTATATAATACACCTTGTGGTTCAGCACGTTATGAAGGTAATGATGTTGCCGAGAAACAATGTGGTACAGCACATGATCTTTCTTTTATCTTGTATCTAACGATACAGCTGTGTTTACAGGGGGGGAAATGCCAAAATACCATTTAAACCCGTCTTGTCTAGCACATCCTTTTAACAGTCAAGCAGTAGGCCAACATTTCCTTCCATCTTTAATTATTCTTTTGATGGCCCATGATATCTTTTTTCAGCACGGTTTCGTTATACTGTCTGTGAAAAAAGGTTGTTGTAATGAAACTCAAACCATGTGAAATTGGACACACTTAATTTGGGGGAAGAAGGCGTCAAAGCGGTTTAGTGTGTTCTTTCTCAGTAGGCGGCGAATTAGATTATAGTACAGGAAGTTGAGGTAGAGCTTTGTCTCTCTTGTCACCCATCATATTTTAGTTGCGTAACATGAAAAGTGGATACGATGTTCTATCCAACCACTCTTTACCTTTTGACAGGCTTTAATGTATGTGGCCATAATAGAGTTGGGCATCGTTTGGGCTCATTTTTGATGGGCAAAATGCTCATTTATTTCGCCAGATCTGGGAACACGGATGTGTGCGAGATACAGCGAGAAGATATGCTGTCACAGGTCACGTCACCCCATACTTGCGAACGGTAGTCGCTTGTAGATAACAATCATTGAAAGTAATACATGTGTAGATCGTAAGCAAAGCCTCATTAACGCTTTAATGCAAATGAGTTTTAATGCCAACCCATTTTTGACGCCATTAACGCCGTGGTAAATCAAACGTTCAATGAACGGATAAAGAAAAGGGGGTTTGTGAGTGGCAAGTTCAGCCTCAAGCCCTGCCCAAACTGTCGACAAGACCACCGTTATTTGCGGGTAGGGTGAGACCGGGGCATGCTGTCACGCTTTTCACGGTTTAACATTTACTGGGCACAACCTGTCAAAACGGTATGAATGTCACACCAAATGAAAGACAGACGTCTCGGGCGCGTATTTCGTATTCAATACAATCGCATGTCTTCTTCAGGTAAGGAGTTGTGAACCGTTTAATAAAGTGTGCGCTTGCGACAACTTGCCGCGACGTGTGGTCACGCCATGTCGGGTAGATTGTCACATTGGATTATCAACAAATGAGAACACATCTAATGCATTTGGAATCCTTTATTTTCATTTCAAATTCAAAACCAAATTCAACTTTGTTGAAGAACTCAAAATAAAACAATCATGCCTAGAGAATCTGTCAAATCGTATCTTCCCTGTCTGGAAAAGTAAGTGTGTACTGAGTTAGTGGGCATCCCCACACAGGCCGGAGATGCTCTAGTGTAGTCAGGGATATGTCTGCTTCTTTAAACTGTAAATATACACAACAATCAATGTATAGAAACGTTGAATGCTAGGCCTGTCATCACGTGACGACTTGCCCCAAACTTGTGCTCACCTCAGATTAGGCTGACCTTGACCACACATCGGTGACCTCGGCTTCCTAGGAAGGTGTCTTAAATTCAAATACATGTAAATGTATGATTATTATATGAACAGGAATTTGACTGTGAACAAGATGTCACAAAAAGTTGCTATTTGGTTTTTGAGGTTGTGCCTCTTGCTTTTGTCTCAACTTTAAACGCATTTATTCAAATTTGGCCTACTCACTGTAATTGCTCCCTTGTACCGTGCCCAATAGAAACCACTACGGTGACATCTTAAAGAAATGTAAGTGATATTAATAATACATACAACAATATATAGGCTACACTTTGATGTGCATCTACACTCGGCGGTCAACAATCAGAGTTTAGTAAATTCATGGCCTGAAGAAAATGCTGGCAATGCTTTTGTTCTGCCTCAAAGTAACTTTGCGGATACGAAGAAATGAACAATTCAAGGGATAGCTAGGTCAGAACGTCAACGTTCTCGCGGTATGAATTTCTAGGGCACACATAGGGCATCGTGTCATTCTAACGTCGATCTCCTATGCCCCTTCTTTCAAACAGTAGAGTAGAAACTGTCCCACGGTTGCCATGGTTCTCAGACTAGGCCAGTGTAGCTGGGGGGGTTTTTTCTCGTTTTTTTTTATTTTTTATCTTGTAGCACAAACTGTGTTCAAACATTTTCTTTTCCATAGGTAGCTATGTTTTGTTCTTCAAAACGGTAGACGGTCGTATTCATTTGTGACATCGATATTTCTATCAATATCGTTTGGAATCGTTCTTAGATCATGAGGTCCAGCCGTTGTGTCGGTTTGAATTGACGTTAGTTAGCATTGCTGGCTAACTGTGTGTTCTGGACTCCCGTGCATGACCTTTGGAGAACATACCGCCTTGACCTTGTATGTGCATTGTTAGAGCGCACTGCTGGCGTGGGGCACACGCCCGGGATGGCGTTGGCTCCAAACTGTCGACATGAGGCTCTTCTTCCGCATTCTTTGCGGCCGCGTCGCCAGCCGCTACGACTGCGGAGCATCCCAAAATGTAAACCCAAATCCAAAGGAGACACGCATCTAGTGCTGCTGGGCCCCTTTCGCGGATGAACGGGTTTTGTGAGGGTCCGATTGGAAAATTGTGTACCGCATTTGTATATTATTTGCTTATTGTAAATGTTGGCCTTTACTTTAGTTTAATTTACATTGTCATTAGGTGCGCTGGGAAAATTAGCACTGCTGCAGAAACAGACGTCAACCCACACTTTGTTTCGTCGGGTCCGCGACCGGAACTCTGGCCTTTTGCTTATGGTTTGATGTTTTTTCAACGGCTCTGGTTGATAGTAGTTCTATTGGGTCACGTTCCTAATTGGGGGTGTTTTCAAACGGAAAACTTCGTAATCACTCGGGATCACTCGTTGATTGGAACGCGAGGATTGTTAAGTCATTGTTTCGACTATGACGTCAATGAAATTTGAGGGCAAAGTGAGTGATGTTTGCTGCCAAGTGCAATCAATCATAGCTTGTTTGAAAAAGTCATGCTCAAAACGCACGACTACAAGATACCACCCGCAGTCTAACCTGTGATCCAATGGGGTAGGCTATAGAGAAAGGTAAGTGCAGTTCTCAAATGTATACCTTTGTTATATAGATCAATTCAAAAATGATTACTAGTTTTAGGGTTATTGACCTGACACGAGGTTGAAAGAATAGCGTTGGTGTTTTTGCTCCCCATAAATCAAACGAGGTAGGCTACAACAGACACAGAAAATAGAAATGAAAAGTACTACAATTATCGCCACAAATGTTTATCATTTGTTCATTTTAAGTATCTCTCTCCCTTTTCATTTTCTTTTAAAAAGATACCATTTTTTAAGAGCATGGCAAACTAATTTTACCTTTAATAAAGGTAAACCTTAAACATAGTCCTGTCAGAGGCTGTGGAGCTAGGACTCGCTTAACTATTCAACATGGGTAACATGACATTGGAAAAGAAAAAGGTTTATGGGTACGTAGGCCTGAATGCTCCGATCATTCCCGACAGAACCCCTAGGTGGTAGTTTCTCAGTTGAAGTTAACCTGTTCTTTATATCTGACTTAATTCAGAACCAAATGAATAGCTGCGACAAGGCAGGTACTATCAGATAGTCACGGCCTAAACGTATGATACATTTATACAGGGCCAACCTGTTCCGTGTTCCATTTATCTTGAGCAAAAACATTCAAAGCGTATTGCTAAAGTTTGTCATTAACATTCAAGTAGGCATTACAGTTGTATTTTATTATTAGAATAGTCCTAATTACAATGTGTTACCTTCTCTTTAGCGGAAAGAATGTCCACCCACTAAAGAAGGTGAGAACCTCTATTTTTCCCCCATAGTTTGGAGTAAGACCTGTGAATGACATTCACAGGACTAGGTTTATTGTCCCCAAACGGTGATTATCTTTGTTGGCTTTATCTTAAAGCGATGTTTACAATGAAGAGAAACTGTAAACTATCCTGCTGCACGGATTCTGAAGGTGACATGGAGGGAGAAAAGGCCGGGCCAATCCTGGTTCAAGAGAGCAGATCTCTGGTCTTGAATGTCATCAGAGGGCTACCGGAGGAGTAGGATATATATTTATTCGTGCTTTTCATGCTAGTCAAGCTATACCAGGCTGCTTACGAAATCGAGAACACCTTTTAAAACAATGAAACGGTTTGATTTGCAGGGAGTGGAATGCAATCCGACAACAAATGCCTAGCAGTGTGAGTATTTTTTTCTTCTCCCTATGTACAGCGTACCTTATCACAAAGCGGCTCATAGATTGCATTCAAAATAACAACGTTTCCGCTTTCCTGCTGCTATCGTTATACAGATGACGAGACAAGACCTAAATGAGTTCTGCAACATCATATGTTTGTGGGTAAAAGAAGCGGTTATTGAAGTCGTCATTCCTGCGCTCGTCACGACTCTGAACATGTTGCTCCCGGATGGCCCCGTGACTAAGGATGACTATGGTGTCGAGACACTTAGCCTCAGCACAAGAGGCTCCCATCACAGCCTGTCTCCCTCAAGGTAAGGACGGAACTGGCTAAATCCAATTGTAGACAAGGACACTGAAGAGGAAACGCAGTGTACTGTGTAAATGTAGAGCTTTGTGGTGGCTCAAAAAAATGTCAACTGAAAAGGACACGAGGTGGAGGGACGCTGCTATAAAAAAAGCGGTAAGCCTTTTCCCCAAAAAAACGCATGCAGCGCCCAGTTGTATTACAAAAGGGATATTAGCGCTAATATTGGGTTCCACAAGGCAGTTTTGTTCCTGTTTATGTGTCCATTAACGATTATGGACGTCTTCATTTAGTAGAACGTTAAACTAAGTAGAGCTTTCTCCACAGTGAGGGTTCAATGTGTGCCTTGCTGGCGACAGCATGCTCTATGTATGCTCCAGTAAGCACACAGTTGCGACTACTGCTGTGCGATTTGGATCGATTAAATCGGAAGCATTAACAGGCTCGCACATACTCGGATACACGTAAACACCCACACTGGATAACATGCATGACATTTGTGTTCTCAGGTCTATCGCCTCTTATCTGGAGCTGGAAAAGGGAGTTCAAACCGCGTTTTCTTTACTTTGCACAAGTGTTGGAACAGACCAGGATCAACAATTACTTGCAATGAAGCTCTCGTCCACAACTTTGCCCGAGGTTCCCTTGCATGGAACAGGCAGTTCTCACAACCTTCTTGCCTGCCCAGAGGGATATAGCAGCACTGAGAAAGTCCCGTTTGAGTTCCTTCAGCAAACCAGCAGTTCTGAGAAGAAATGTAACGATGTCAACCTTGAAATTGAAGTCTCTAACGAAATGCTTAGCAACCTCTTCCTAGCTTTGATTAGGCAAACAAAGGGATTTTTAGATGCACACGAATTCCAGACATTGCTTGAGTCAATGCTACCGTCCGCTACTGCTCAGGTCGTCAGTTCGGTGTTGGATGATATTTTAGAACTGTGCGCAAAAGGCCAGAATAATTCCCTCATCGATTCGCAGCTTTGCAAGTTTTTAGCCGCCGTGTCTGACAGAATAAAAAGCTATACGCTAATAGATGACGTTTTCAAGACGGCAGAGGTTGATCAAAAATCAATCAAACAAGATGACGGATCCTCTGTCTCCAGCCTCTCCGATGAGACGTTGACGAATACGGTACGAGACGGCACACCTGGATCGTGCTCGGGCTCCTCGTTGCTTTCAGAGATCGCTGACGCCTTAGGCGGACTCCATCCGGGACGGCGTATCTCTGGCGATCATCTAAGCTACATAGCAGGAGGGGCAGTGGAGGGCACCTTCGATAAAGTGGTGGACGACCTCATAGGAAGTGAGTCACCGTCCCCCCAGGTGTTGAGCGCTCTCACTGGATCTTACACAGATGTCCAGAAATTGATGAGGCCGTTTAGCCGACCGAGGGATGAAGCACAGCCTACATCGCCTGGCTTGTTCAGCAGACCTGGCTCTCAACCATCACCCCAATTCTCTCCCATTGAGCCTGGACACTTCATGGAAAATGTCTACTTGGTAGCTGGAAAAATCCAACGTGTGGCCCAAGCCAGCTTGAGGGACCTCTTCGTCATGCAACAGCACCTCAAAGCAAAAGAGTCAGAGGGAACAAAAACCAGCTTGGAAAGGAGAAATGCTATTTTAAACAAAAGCAAAGATATTATCTGTTTCATTCTGATCTGTATTAGGGATGGATTTCCAGAAGGAGACAGAGTGCCCACCGACAAAGACTATTTAAACTCCCTTATACAGGGCCTGGAGGCCGTGGTTTCAAAAGTTACGCAACTATCTCAAACTCAAGTCAACAAATCTTGTGGTGCCTTAAATGATTCCCAAACATCTCAGAGTCATATTGCAGACAACGTGAAATCCGTGTCTAAAACTCTCTATAACGCAATAGCTGAAGCCGTGATGAAACGAGACAGACAGCTACAAACCACTGACCTTTGCTGTCATCCATCCACAAGCCTCGGCAAGGGTCTCTCAAAAGACACCCTTCGCCTCTCGTCCGCCGAACTTCTACAGAAGGCTAAAACCGCGATCGAAGAATTACGGCTCTCAAGTGATAGCACGATCAGCATGTCCGACAGCGTGAGCTGCGTCGAGACTGCTCAGCAAACGACGCAAACGGTGACTGACGACCTTCGAGAGCAAATAATAATGGATTTTGTAGAGACCTCAGTCGAGGATCTGTATTCCAGGTGTCTGGGATTGAGTGATTCCCTGGACAAAGTTCAGTCCTCTCAAAGCAGTGCGGCGTGGTCAAATGTGAAGTGTGACACGCCAAGGTCCGTCAGGCACGAGAGAATGTCTGCAACGAGTCTGATCACTGCAGCTATGGTCACTGAAATCATGGACTCCCTACCTACGGCAAGAAAGGAATCCTCGGATTCAAATGTTGACAGCGTCTCAGGTAAGCCATATCCGGTTGAAATGTAAAGTGACATTCCAATATCGCGTATTATGTTTGCAGTGAATAGGGACTAAATGAATGTTTAAGTCAAGACAGAGTGATCATTTATTTGAAGGCCGGCGTAACATTGGGATCATGTCCTATTCAGCACAGGGAACTCTTTTGATTTCTATTCACCTGCATTCAAATCTGTCAGGAAAATGTACTGTACTATTTGTATTTACCACATGCTAAACGGGATACTTTAAATATTTTCTTCCTTCAAAAAAGGTGAATCTCGCCAGTCTGCAACGCAGCAAGATATTCGGATTCCCGGAGAACAAGTGACTGAACGTGACAGAGAAGCAAGTACTGCCCGGTCACTCCCCAGTCCAAAAGACCTCCCGGTGACAGACCGGGAGAGTGGGCCCTGTTTATCTTTGAATTGCTTCTCGACGAAGGAAAGGAAAACGGGTGAAAATAAGGAAGCCACATCGGTTGATGAATTGCGACGTGCCGACGGCTTACCGGAAATTGAAGCCACGTCACGTGTCTCCGTCGGGGTTACACCCATCGCCACATCTTTAGTGAGCAGAGTGATGGATTGTGTTTCTCTGAAGATTAAAAAGATATCGATAGCTTTTCAGTCAGGATTACACCATGATAAAAGGGTGACTCGTTTGTCAAACTCTATTGTGGAACGTCTGTCTACAATAGAAGAAGTTTCCTTCTCAGAGGAGCGTATGGCAAGTTCTGAGTCTTTTGACGATATGGTGGAGGTGGTTTACCAAGGGCTTCTTGTCAAAACGGGATCTTTGACAAGTATTCGCCAGGCAGTGGAGCAAAACAGTGAGAACCTTCCTGTGGCCATAGCCTCTGCTTTGGCTTCAGTGATGAGCAATACGGACCCCCACCCCATGACTACGGGCTTCAAAGAGGAAAGCTGTGCCAAGTCAAACGAGGCCCATTCGCCAAAATGCATTTCCGTCTCGTTGGTGCGCTGCTTGGTGAAAGCCCTGCTTGTGAGGATCGCTAGGAAAAACGATAAATCAGCTTCACAGTCTAAATCAGAGCTCAGTGTGAATTCCTTGAGTTTGTCCAACTGTGTGGAGATATGTCTATCAGAGCAAGGAGAGCATCCCATCGTAGAGGAACCAGCATCTGACGGGGGGCCTCCGGAGGAGAGAGTTATGTCTGTTGGCATCGAAGTGATTTCTGTGAGGGGACCTGCTGTGGAGCCTCAACAGGCAGCGGAGGAAAAGCCAACTGAAGATACCTTCCCCTCAGACACTGAAGAACATCTTCTCACTAAGGACCTAGTTGTTAATAGGGAATCAATGATGGGGCTGTGTAATGCTGGGGAGCAACAAAGCCAAGACGATCCTGGCGCAACAACCCCGTCTGTGGGTTCAGTGACTGAAGACATCAATTCCACACCATTTGAAAACGCTCAATCAATCGATGCACGTGTTACTGGCCACAAAGGTAAAAAGGCCATGCTTTCACAGAAAATATATGTTAAAAGTTATTTTTGAATGTGTCATTTAATCTTCTTCCACTATCCTTTCAGATTCATCCCTTAATAATCCTTCATTTTGAATTTGTACTAATCATTGGTATAAATGACCTCGAATTGTAAACCAAACCTGCTTTTTTCCCCACAGGACAAATAAAAACGCGGCCCTGTTTACCACTGAGTTGTTTCCAAAACAAGAAGAGCGAGAAAGCTGAAGACGAGGTCCACTCACAGATATATGAAGAGCAGTTGGATGAGGAGCATTCCACTGGCTCTCATTCACTGTCTCAAACAGGCGTCAGTGACATGGAAGAACTCAATCCTGGTTATGAGCGTTCCAAGAAAATGGATACTGACGTTAACTGGGACCTAGTAGTTAAGAAGGAATGTGCAGGTATTCCCATTTCAGCAGCCTTGTCTGTGGCTTCTGTAAACCAGCATATGGACTCCATAGTACTTGAACAGACTTTCTCAAAGGATACGCTTGTTTCTGGCCGCAAAGGTAAACATAAGCTTGCTTCTACAGAAAATGTCATTTGAATTCTATGGTGTACAAGTTGTATCTGTGATCGATCCTTTTTTCCTCGACACACACCTTACGGTAAGAGTAATTAGGTAATTTCTCCATCTCATCCACAGAGCGAAGAAACAAGCTGTCCTGTTTGCAATTCAATTGTTTCCAAAAGAAGAAGAGCAACGCAAATGAAGATAAGGTCCCTGCTGAGCCTTCCGAAAAGATGGTTCAAGATGTTGTGACGGACCTAGATGTTAATAATGGATCCGAGACGGAGTTTAAGGCAGTGGAGCAACAA
>JAVQJS010152737.1:0-11881 GCA_036024795.1 Galaxias rostratus | reverse complement strand
TGAGTTCTATTAGGTCCTTATCATAGTCATATAGGCGGATGTTTAGGGAAGATTGAGTACATGGCTTGTATTTAGTATTGCCTGTTAAATTTAAATATGACACGATGCGTTCAGCATTGTTCATCATTAAAGTTCAGCATGACTCATTTGAGGGAGAAAGACATTTAATAGCTTCTGGTAAAGGACTCTGAGCGTTTTAAAAAGAAGACCTCCGTCTCACGGCTGGAGCTTTTAGTAGCATTGATGGATCTACAATGGTCCAAAGGCGACTGGGAGATGAATGGTGGAAAAGGACAGGGCGCACTCCCCTCCCCTCTCTCTCTCTCTTTCTGTATTTCTGCTTGACACCCCTCCACGGCATCAAAACTGACCCAGCCAAGACAGCTGCATACAATTACGCAATTAATGCCTCAGCTGACGTGTACAAAGTGTTTTATTTGAGTCTTAGCGCCCCACAGAACGACACGTGCGGCGGTGGATTGCGGTCGGAGGTGTAAATGGATATGGCACACACACACACGGTGGCAGACAGCGGCGAGCGGAGAACGCAGCAAATCAGGCCTCCATTCAAATTTGGTTTAGATTATCTCAAAAGATAAATAAACGCCTTCTAGATTGACTGTGTGAACAGCTAGAAAAGCTCATATGGTGAAAATTAGACCCACCTCTCCAACCTCAAATATGAAGACACAAATATGAAGGTGAGGTCCCACGTGTGCGAAGCCTCCATCGTTGCCCCACACTTCAAAATGGCGGGAAATCTCCCTTCTCACCTTGAGTGCCCCTACCATGATCAAATGAAGTTTACTTGGCACTCAGCATGTGTTCTATACTCTAGGGAATGTCACAGAAGTAAGAGTTGTCAGGAGGGGAGCGGATGGGGGGGTGGGGTCTGGTGTCTGGGGGGTCAGGGGATCACATATGGTAAAGAAATGGAGGGAGGTGGCCCAGGGGGGACCTATCCACGCTCCTCTTAATACCGGGGGAGGACCAACGTCACCAAAGGGCTGCCTGACCTCATTAATCACCCCCCCCCCACTTCTGTGAGGTCAGTGCGGCTTTGACGGAGGGACGCCGCCGTCATGCCGCGCTACCCCAGGCCGTCTGAAAGGATGGAGGCCACCTCCCCGGCTGTCTCCTGCGGCTCTGCCTGAGGCCACGTGGAGGCTGAGGTAATGGCTGGAGGTCAGCGAGAGGAATTCAAAATGAGAGGGGACGCAGGTCGGCGGCTTAGCAAAGAGCAACTGGCCCGCTTTATTAAATCACGAGGCAACAATTGAACTCGCTGCTGTCAGATGTTTAGCTCATGGTCCCGTCTGTGGGACCATGGTATGCCACCTTAATAGACACACACACACACACCCACACACACACACACACACACACACACACACACACAACGCTCACGTTTCCTCACCAGCACACACTTCATCTCTGTGTCTGTCTCACTCTGACTGGCCTGCACGAACGTAACTGGTAGCATGTGGCGCTATGGCTAATTACCTCTGGTGACATCGTAAGTAAAATATAACAAGCAGAGCGGGCTCTGCCGGTGAGATCACCCTGTGAATGGAGTGGTCCCCGGGGGAACGAGGAGACTTCAAGAAGCTCATGACCCCGGCCACACTCGCTGATGACTAGCATGTGTGACTGTAGCATGCAGGTCAGGCCAGCTGCTAGAGACACTATGTGGAACTGGGGCAGAGGGGAAGGGAGGGGAGGGACTGGACGCGAGACAGTCTGCCTATATCGCCCCCCCCCCTACCCCTGTCCCCCACCCCCCGCTCCCTTGATATCTAAATCCAAAGAAGAGAGGGACATCGAGTCATGGTGACGTCCGCCTCCATGGCAGTGCTGGTTTTCACATCATTGAGTCATGGTCTAATCAGATCCGCGATGTGTGCGAGTGTCTGTATACACGGAGCTAAAAGGCCGGCGGAGCAGACGTGAAAAATAGCTGTGGGCCTTGCCTGAGCCGGCTGCTCTTTCATTTGTCCACGGCTAGATAAGCCGGCTGTTTATACTGTAACCAGACACATTTGTTTCAGGACTCATTTCTTAAGACTTTAGTAGCGATTTGTCCGTGACACTAAGTACTAATTACTACAGACCAAAACTTCCACTGACGTAGTTCTCTACCTCTGTGCCGACCTTCACTCCTACTCACACCCCCTGCCCCTTCCCCTGACCCCCCTCACAAAGGCAATTATAAGTCCATTAATCAGATTATGTCATAGGTTACATGTGGTCTGTGGTTCATTATATGACTCAATATGGTAAGCAAACACAAGGGTCTTTTATTCGGTTAGACGTGTTCACTGTTTTCCCTCTGACAGAGCTTGGAGTTCAGAAGGAAGGGGAAGGGGAATAATATTCTTGTGTTTGTAGAGATAATTGAGCAATTTGTAGGATTTTTTGTTGTTGATAGATTGTTTGGTCAGACTGACCTTGTATTTTAGATGTCTCATCGTCCATGGTTATTGTGGACGGCTGTGTTCGAGTGCCACAGCATTGGAGGGCCAGGCCTCTTATGTTGCTCCTATGTTCCGAATGGTTCCCCCATTTTTCGAAAGGTTACGTTAGGCAACGGCCATTGCCAATTGTACGCGCTCATATTCTCATAGCACACATGAAAATTCATGAGGGAAATAATATTCTGGGAGGTCCACAGTAAAGATTTGGTTTCACCAGAAACTATTCGTGTTTGGTTGGCAAATTGCTCTGGTCAGAATTCCTTTGGAAGTATCAGTTGACCATTACCACACTTTGGAATCTTCAAGGCAGCAGAGGCTTCTTCAAATTTTGGTCCCATTCCATACACGTGAGTCATCATCAATTTACATTCAAAGGAACCTGAAAAATATAAACAGTTTTGTAATAATTTGCTCCACGGTCAGAAACCTACCAGGTACAGGTCGCATTGGGTTGCCAGGTCTAGCACTCAAAATAGCACATCGCGTTTTAAACTAATAGCGTCACCCGAATTAGATTTCTGTACATTTTTGTCGTGTGTTTTTGAGATTTTTATTTTTTTACGAGGCGACAGTTGGAGCTAATAGCAGCCGGCTGGAGGAAGCGGTACCTGTTTGAAGTGGAGTGTTCTGATACAGGAGAGGCTTTCATCTCGGTGGGACGTCGTCTAGGAGCCCTAATGAAAATCATAATGCATGTTCATAACTGCCCCAGGGGCGAGGGCCGGAACGACGCTGTACCAGCTAAACGAGGTAGAAAGTGTGTATTGTATGAACAGTAGGTTTGATTGATGAAAGCATATACAATTCCAATGCCACATTTCAGAAGCGTTCCGGAAGTTTGAATTCCATGTCATAGGAGGTGTGTTGTATCATGTGAATAACGATACTTACTTTGTTGTACATATCGGTTAATATATGGAATATTTGAACACAGAATCATCAAATAACTCTGATGATGCAGACTGTTTAAACAAATTAGGTTCATATCCTAATCATGAAGTACGTGCTCCATTGGCCCTGTCTCAGTCAACACACATTGATTAAAGTGTGGGCGTGATAAATTACTTCTGCAAAACATTCAAATGTTCTTGCCATCTTATCAAAGCCCTAACATGGTCTGTTTCCTGCCCACTCAGTGTGTGCATGCTGGACCGGCTCTCCTAAGGAAGTGCTGGTATGGTATTGTTGAGATTCTAATGAAGAGAGAAGTGAGGGGAAGCCAAGCTCTCAGCCTCCACCGTGTCCTGCTGCTTTGGAGATTTTTAGCCCAGACACACTCACAGACACGAGACCCCCCCCCCCTCGTCCTCCCCCTAAAGGGATGTACATTAACAAATAACTACAAAAACAGAGGGTAAAAAAAAAAAAAACGAGGTCTCCAACCCGACCGAAAAACAAACACTGAGAAAGGGCCTTATTTTACCTCCTCTTTGACCGCAGGAGAGCTATCATTAACCCCCTCCTTCGCCCAGTTCCCTTAACGAGGGCTTTGTGTATGTGTGAGACATAGGGTCTTTATAAACCCCGGGGGTCTCATCCCCTCAACTGACTCCCTTTGTTCCGTCGCCAGCTCTACGGCTACATGGAGAGCGAGCCCATCACCCTGCAGCTCTTCATCGGCACGGCGGACGACCGGCTCCTGCGGCCGCACGCCTTCTACCAGGTCCACCGCATCACGGGCAAGACGGTGTCCACGGCCAGCCACGAGGTCATGACGTCCAACACCAAGGTGCTGGAGATCCCCCTGCTGCCCGAGAACAACATGAGAGCCATGTGAGTGGTCGTTACGGATCGTCCGTCTCTGTCGCTTCCTCCCTCCACCAGGTCTCTGCTCTGTCTCTCGCTGTCGGCGCCTCTCACTTTGGCCTGGGCGTCCTGAAGAGGCACCCGTCGATGCCTGTGATTCAGACCTCCAACCGCGCAGCTGAAGTTCACCGCGGTTCAACGGGAGCGACCACACCGCGTTGTGCGGAGGTGTAGCTGTCTGTTCCTGTCGTGACTGTGGTCCAAGTTTATGTTTTGGCCTACCCCCCAACAAATGATCCAGGTCTAGTTAATTCCCCTGTTAGCACGGACATCACTCACATGATTTGCTCCCCCCTTCCAGACATCCAGTAGTCCGGGGGTTGTGCTCTGCGTTGTGTCCAGGCAGCAGCTCTCCGTCCTGGGGCTCCACTCAATCTCCAGCCCAATGGGCCTGCTGGCCCCAGGCCCAGAACTCTGGCGCTATGGATATGGTAGCTTGGTCTGAACAAAGGTTGCGTAAGCTCCCTCGCCACCTACCGATTTACCATAGGCTTATTCTCTCAGAAAAAAAATATGGATTTCTCAAAGGATTGATGTGAATATAATGGCTTTCTATGAAGTTGAATGGTATCTTAATATTTGTTTTAAGTGTGTTCTACACTGCAGTGATATTCAGCCCCAGTTATGAGACATCAGAGCTTTTTGACTCAGGGGTGACCTTCTCTTGCTGGGCTTGGATGACTTTAACATTCACACAAGCTCAACATTTCCAAGAGCACTATCCCTTCCTTCAGATTGTATCCAATGCCCTAAGGGAGAGCGCTGTGGCACCTGACCAGGGAGACTTTCACAGGGCAACTTGGAAACGTTTGTTTCCCCCAAATTGCATCGACCGTGGTGCTGAACAGTCAGTGGTGAATGTAGCCAAAGGCCTGTGGGCTGAGGAGGTGGGCAGGACACCAACATGAAGGCCAGCTTTCCTCCCACGTTCCCCTACTAACTACAAGTCAAGGGTCTAAGAAAGGCCGGTGAACGACTCTTTCCATTGTGACAACGGGGGTCCGCTCTTGACAGTGAATTCTGTGACTTCAGTGCATGAACTTGAATTTTTTAAAACTCCCTGTCGATTCGATATACTCAATAGCATTAGCATGTTTATAAAAAAGATCCGTGTTGCAATTTTGAATATTTGGTTAGGTATGCGTCGAGTTCCACGGGCTAATCGTATGTATTTCGGTGCTATCGCTACGGTTACTATGTAGAGAACTTTCAAATTCTCACCTCGTCGCAAGGAGTGCCATGACACTTATGATTACCAACCTGTCACTGAAGAGTAACACTTTTGGCTTATGTAAACATTTCTCTGCAAAAGAAATAACTGTTCCGTATCTCACACTATATAGACCATGAAGACTGACTGTAATGTCCATTCGAACAGTCGTTTGACAGTAAAATAGTGCGGGACCCGTCAATCACGCAGTGTTTGTTTTAAAACCTTAACTGCATGGCTGCACACTTACATCATGCACAGCCACTAAAAGCTTGTTGTCAGCGCAAACCTGTATTTTTCTTATTTATTCAAATTTTGAAAAAGACCTAAGAGAAGGGGAAAATAGATTTGTGTAAAAGCTGACATTTACCATGTTCCATTAATTCCGCCCAAAACGCTCCCATGTAAAATAATTGAAATGCCAAACCATATCCCATATGTATTCCCCCATTTTTTTTACCAGTCTTTCTTTGGTTTTTATTTAAATCCTTGAAAGGCCAGTTCGAAAAGTGCTGCCTTTTTCCACAAAGAACGGGGGGAAGAAAATCCTCCAAAATATGAAATGAAATAAAATAAATAAAGACGGGGAGCGTGAAAAAAAAATGTCTGCTACTAAATGTGGCATTGGTTTGCAAGGTCGGGATCGTAAATGTTTGAAATGGCAAAACTGTGGGGCTCGAATGGTGTGAGGGGAGGCAGGCAGACAGGCTTGATGCAGTCAGACCATAATAAAGTGGCTGTGAGATCGCCGTCTTCAGCCAATGTGTTTCCCCCTTTTGGAAGATGCCTGGTCTTAGGGGGGAGGAAAAGACAGCCCTGGGCCCAGAGGATCCCTCCAGAGGCCCCCGGTCAGTCACGGGGAACGGGCACCCTTCAAACCTGTGACGTGGAGAAAGCAGTTCACGTCGAGCTTTTGAAGAAACCCTGCGGACCGGGAAAATGACGCGGTCTTGCCGCGCTGGGCATCCGCTCCGGGATCCGTGGCGTTCGGTGCCGGAGACCGCGGCCACTGGCCACATGGCGTGGAAACACTGCGGAGCGTCTCCGTTAAACAGTCAATCGGTGGCGTGAGCCGTCCCCACCTCGGCCCCGCTCTCCGGCCCATAAAGCCGACTCTGTGCTCTGCGTGCAGACACGCAGCAGTGCTGCCTCGTCCATGCGGCTCCACCGCCCCGCATGGCGTCACGTGGACGTGATCGGAGAAATGAGATGGCAGATGTTAACCCATTATTTGCATTACACATCTCAGCTTTGAATTCTGACTCATGCATTTCGTTCTCGCACTAAAGCAAACCTTATAAGCAGCAACGTGGGCTAAAAAGTGTCTCCCGCACATGTCTCTTCGCAGAATTGACTGCGCAGGGATTCTGAAGCTCCGCAACTCAGACATTGAGCTTCGCAAAGGAGAGACCGACATTGGGCGGAAGAACACGCGGGTGAGGATGGTGTTCCGTGTCCACATCAACCAGCCCAACGGCAGGACTCTCTCTCTGCAGGCCTGCTCCAACCCCATAGAGTGCTGTGAGTTTATACACACACACACACACACACACACACACACACGCACACACACACACGCACGCACGCACGCACACACACACACACGCACGCACGCACACGCACGCACACGCAGACCTCGTTCTTGTACTTTACACAGGTGCTGTACAAGGTCCAGTTCAGTGGGTGTAACTTAACCATTCCAAGTCAAACCGGGGTGGAGGTTCACTATAGTGCCATGTCTTTGTCAGTGCCTAGGACGACAGTGCCTAATGATGTGACATTGTTATCAGAGTCGAGAACCAAAATGATTATGTGTCCTAAATACCTTGTTTCTCTCTTCTTCTCCTCACTCAGGCACACATACTTTGTCATACCCCCAGGATACATCCATGCCCATGTATACTTAAACCTCTTGCTTCTTCACACCTCTGTTTTATAGCCATCCATATTTACAGTTAAGGGAGGAGAGCTTAAGAAGGAATAAAGTCGATATACACAGTGTATTTTCATTGAGTGTAAATGCTAGATTTGCGGTGCACATAAAATACATCTTCCCTTCCTGCCAGTAAAACCTTTATGCCACACGGCTACTGCTGTCAATGCTCTCTCGAGACTTCCCTTGGTTACCAAGTTTAAAAAAGTAGTGATCTGCTTCTGACCATACACCAGAGTGTTAAAGTAGTTTAATAAACATGGCTGACAAGGGGGAAAATCCATCACATATTTTACTCTTCCCCAAAGGGCACATTACACACTATTGCCGTTCACCACAGGAAGTGTGTGTGTGTTTCTGTGGGTGTGTATCTCTGTCTGTCTGTGTGTGTGTGTGTGTGTGTGTGTGTGTGTGTGTGTGTGTGTGAGCGAGTGTGTATTTGTGTTTCTCTGTGTCTTTGTGAGTTTTTCAGTTTGTGTCTCTGTGTGTGTGTGTGTGTGTGTGTGTGTGTTTGTCTGTCTCTGTGTGTCTCTCTTTGTGTTTCTCTGTGTCTTTGTGAGTTTTTCTGTTTGTGTGTGTGTTTCTCAGTGTCTCTCTTTGTGTTTCTCTGTGTCTGTGAGTTTTTCTATTAATGTCTCTGTGTCTGTGTTCTGTATGTGTGTGTTTCTGTGTGTGTTTTTGTGTGCGATTCTGTGTGTCCCTGTGTGTCTCTGTGTATTTATCCGTTTCTTTGTATAGCTCTGTGTTTGTGTGTGTCTCTCTCTGTGTGTGTGTGTGTGTGTGTGTGTTTCTTTGTTTCTCTCTGTGTCTCTGTGTTTGTCTGTGTTTCTGTGTATTTATCTGTTTCTCTCTGTGTCTGTGTTTCTCTGTCTGTGTGTGTGTGTCTCTTTTTGTGCATTTCTCTGTCAGTCTGTCAGTCTGTGTGTGTGTGTGTGTGTGTGTGTGTGTGTGTGTGTGTGTGTGTTTCTCCGTTTGTCTGTATTCTTATCGGTACTTATAGAAGATTTTGGTTAACATTTCCTACTCAGTGATGAGCAGGTCTTGGTTGGTGGGCTATCAATCAGATTTTGGGGTTTTGGTTTTATTTTAACATTGTGATCTCACGATTCAGATATTGTTGAAAATATTGTTAACATCACTTTCAGAAGGGTTACCAAGTAACATTCAAGTGGGAAAATGTATTCGAAAGGGTTTAATTAATGGTTAAAACAAAAACAAAGGACTTTTGTTGTGTTTTCTGTGTTTGCTGCACGTTTCTGTAATGTCTTGTATTTTCTTAATTTTAAGAACGTTTCTGTAATGTGTTTCATTTTCTGTATCTGCTGCACATTTCTGTAATCTCTTGTGTTTTCTTAATTTTAAGAACTTTTCTGTAATGTCTTGTGTTCTCTGAGTTTATGAATTTGCCACAGCGAAAACGCATCATAGACTAACGTCTTCATTTTAGTGCCCAGCCGTGGAATGGTGAAGGCTGTGGGACAGGGTGTTGCTGTCTGAGTTTGGGTCAGGGTCCTGGTTGACCCCTAAGTGTAACGGGCAGAACCACGGCTCAGTTATCTCTGGCTGTCCAGCAAGCGGAAGCTCTCTTAATGGACTTAATGTCGTAACAGGTTCACAACGTGAGCTAAAGTTAGCTAGTCTGTCAACATGGGGCTATGGGGAGCTAAAGTTGCTCTAGTCTCTCAGCATGGGGCTATAGTGAGCTAAAGTTAGTTAGTCTAACTTGGAGACTATGGGGGCTATGATTAGCTAAAGTTAGCTAGTCTCTGCATAGGGTTTTGGTGAGCTAGAGTTAGCTAGTCTCTCAGCATGAGGGCTATGATGAGCTAAAGTTAGTTTTTGTCTGTCAGCTTGGGGCTACGATGAGCTAAGGTTAGCTAGTCTGTCAGCATGGGGCTATGGTGAGCTAAAGTTATCCAGATTAGCTCTATTTAGAGGCTAGCTATAAGTGTATGATGCTACAGAGGGGCTAACTCTAGGTAGAGGCTAGCTCTAAAAACAGGCTGCTACAAAGAGGCTTGCTCTAAAAACAGGCTGCTATAAAGAGGCTAACTCTAAATACAGACATCTACAAAGAGGCTTGCTCTAAAAACAGGCTGCTACAAAGAGGCTAACTCTAAATACAGACATCTGCAAAGAGGCTAGCTCTAAAAACAGGCTGCTTCAAATATGCTAGCTCTAAATACGGACTACTACAAAGAGGCTAGCTGTAAATACAGACTGCTATAAAGAAGCTAGCTCTAAATACAGACTGCTACATAGAGGCTAGCTCTAAATACAGACTGCTACAAAGAGGCTAGCTCTAAACACAGACTGCTACAAAGAGGCTAGCTCTAAACACAGACTGCTATGGGAGACCCCTTTCAGACACCTTTAACCACCAGCTCTATAATAATAATATAATATAATATAATATAATAATACCAAATAGCTTATTAAAAAGCCATGACCACGTTTCCATATTTGAGTAATCTCTGAATAGTGTGCCATAGGAGAGAAGGAGAAGGAGAATGAGAGAGGAATGCCTGCTATGGTAGGGGGAGGAGCAGGGGTCAAAGGTCAGCAGGGGAACGGTGCTGGAGGATAGACCACCATGATGGGGGAGGAGGGAAAAGGGTTTGGGACTTGGTTTGTTACATTTCAGCCTCCAACCCTCTGTCAATCATCTTCTGACGGGTGAAGACAGCGCCGTCGCCACGGTTACCGCGGGGTGACACCACTGTGCCGGGCCTCCCGCCTGGTGGGTCAGTTAGTGGTGGCGTTTAGGCATCGAGCTTTTTAGATTTGACATGAAGTCAGCACACAATATTTCGTAACGGTAACAAGGTGACCGTTGATGAACACAACGTACTCATCGTCAATCGAAATAAAAGTGCTCTTTTTTAATGCACACACAGTTTAATCACTTTAATTAACATGAGACAAAGAAAACATCTTTAAAATGCAGACAATGAAAGTGACAGCCCTGTCACCAAGCGTTGTTTTTAGTGGCATGACGCATGGCGGCAGTCTGTGAGTCCATCACTCAACAGAATAGAAGCCTTAGTGAATCTACTGTACAGAAGAGTTGGTTGTGAAAGGACACTTTACATGGTAATAATAATAATAGTCATAATTGTTATGGTGTGAAGGTGAAGGGTGGTCACACCAAACGTTGAGTTGATACAGACTTACTTTTCCCTCAGAATTTCATAAATTGATAAAAAATAATAAACCATTAACAATTTATATTTTGTGTTAAATGTTTTGAAGTGTATAAACCAATACCTTCCCAAAATGGTTTCCTGGAGGTTAGAGACAGACGGATAAATCATTAACTAAATTTCTTGTCAATTTTCTTTTTTGGATCTGCTTGGGTAATTTAGACTGAGATGTATTTTATGGATAGCATAAGCCTAAATGTTTGATAACACATGCTATATTATTAAACATGTATGTGGTCCCATATCTTATGAGTAAGCCGTGGTATGATTTATGTAAAAACATTAATTAAGGATGACTTTCTATGAAATAATGATTATTATGTATTGTTATTATTTAATGTATATACTACATATGTTTATATAAGGTGTTGTTGTTGTTGTTAAGGTGCTGCTGTTGTTGTTAACGTGTTGTTGTTGTTAAGGTGCTGCTGTTGTTGTTAGGGGGCTGTTGTTGTTGTTAAGGTGCTGTTGTTGTTAAGGTGCTTTTGTTGTTGTTAGGGTGCTGTTGTTGTTAAGGTGCGGTTGTTATGGTGTTGTTGTTGTTAAGGTGTTGTTTTTGTTAAGGTGCTGATGTTGTTATGGTGCTGTTGTTGTTAAGGTGCTGATGTTGTTATGGTGCTGTTGTTAAGGTGATGTTGTTGTTGTTAACGTGCTCTTGTTGTTGTTAAGGTGCTTTTGTTGTTGTTAGGGGGCTGTTGTTGTTGTTCTTAAGGTGCTGTTCTTGTTAAGGTGCTGTTGTTATGGTGCTGTTGTTGTTATGGTGCTGTTGTTGTTATGGTGTTGTTGTTGTTATGGTGCGGTTGTTGTTGTTAAGGTGCTGTTGTTGTTAAGGTGCTGATGTTATGGTGTTGTTGTTGTGAAGGTGCTGTTGTTGTTAAGGCGCTGATGTTGTTGTTGTTGTTAAGGTGCTGATGTTGTCATGATGTTGTTGTTGTTAAGGTGCTGATGTTGTTGTTGTTGTTAAGGTGCTGATGTTGTTATTATGTTGTTGTTGTTAAGGTGCTGATGTTGTTGTTGTTGTTGTGCAGCTGTGGACACGCAGAGCAGCAGCTCAGAGGACCTGGTCCCCAGCCCGCCCTCGCCCCCCCCGCCCCCCCGCATCTACAAACCCTGCTACATCTGCCAGGACAAGTCCTCAGGATACCACTACGGAGTCAGTGCCTGTGAGGGCTGCAAGGTACACACCGACACACACACACACACACACACACACACACACACACACACACTCTCTAAAGTATACACACACACATCT
>JAVQJS010152727.1:0-11318 GCA_036024795.1 Galaxias rostratus | reverse complement strand
ACACAGAAAGGCGTACCCAGAGGAAACCCACGTCAACACGGGGAGAACATGCAAACTCCACACAGAAAGGCCCTCAAGCGGGAATCGAACCCAGGACCTTCTTACTGTGAGGCAACAGCACTAACCACTGCGCCACCGTGTCAAGTGAAACAGTTTTTTTTTTTTAATGGCTACATATATCTATTTTAATAGTGTATATCACTACAATAACTATTTGCAAGGCAAGTGCATGCCAGAAATTTTGTTTTATGATTAGATAATCTTAAATGTCACTACCAAGACTGTCACCACTAAAACAAATAATACAGTTTCAGTATCGACATAATGCAAAAATGACAACAGTCTCTTCCAAAACACTGTAGTTACTACACTGTCTTCATGGTGTGACAGATGTTCCAACACCCTTTTTAAAAAACGTAGAATCTCAACTCCAATTCTATTATAATGATTGATTATGTGCATATTATTATGTGATATCTATCAATCATTACAAGGTTAAATGTTTATCCATTTAAAGATTAACTTATTAATTATACCTCGCAGATTTGGCATTGAAAGCCTGCAAGAATAGGAATTAGGTGCAGGTATATATATAAATATATATATGGCTGTGCCAAGAGTGGGGTGGCTCCAAGACGTCATTGCTAGCCGTTTAGCCTTCTGGAAGTGTCGTGGGCTCAAAATAACATAACATCTGGCTGGAGGGTGTCCACTTGGATATCCCAAGGACATATCTGCTCTCAGTCCATATTGTCTTTTGAAGTTTTTAAGTGCTCATCTTGGAATATGGCATAATGGATATCATAACATCCTTTCTAGCGTACATTGAAATGTATAAAGTTACTGACATTAGGGCCCTGGAAAAACTTGTTTAAAGTTACCAGCGATCTCATCGTTTTGCCAATGATTACAACAAGTCGAGCGTTTACGAGTAGCCCGGTGGTTATATTTTCATTAGGCTAACATAATATCAGCATTCAGCAATGCCAATACTGCAGTAAACGCAACTTAATCAAACAAGTGGCATTTGGAACATAAGACCAACTTATTAATGCTTGTTAAGCAGTTGAGAAGGGGGCAGACATCAAGCTGAACTTAGTGACAGTCCTATATTGAGATGTAGCCTACTAGTTCATGTGAAATCAATTTGTAAATGTCATATCTGTTTTAATCCCTATTATTAATGACGAAACAGCAAAGACAGGGGCCCTCATAAGGGGCTGACTACAGTACAAACATGCTATTAGATCTGAAAATGGTTAACTGTTGAAAATTGCATTTGTATATAAAAATGTGTTCGATTTCTTTTTTGCTCTTTCAACTTGTTTAAGTTTGCATGCAACAGAATACCTTAACTCAATAAAATGTAGGCCTACTGATACTAATGTATCTGTGACACGTAATTTAAAATTTTGGCCGGAAACATTGATAATTAACATCTATTAAACCACAGTAAAAACACCTACACTTGTACAAATCATATATGAATATAAAAGGTAGAAAGGACCATCTTACAAATACAAGCAATACGCTCAATACATCATTTTGCTATTAAATTAAATAGTGGCAGCAATAATTTACAAATGGAATCGCTAAAGTAAATTCTCACCGTTTTGTTGATGTTGGTAACCTTCAAAGCTAATGTTGCCACTGCAGTCATTCTTTTGGTCTGGGTCTCCATAACTAAAAAAGGAGGAAAAAACATTTATTCACATCAGTAGAAAGTTGGCTTTTGCAGCCAGGCACTTGCGGTAATTACACATGTTATTGTGCCACATTTTTTAAATCTACTTTCCCATACAACCTACCCAATAGGACAATAATCCTTTTGCACTCATAAGGAGTGGGGAGGTGAAAGTAGCCACCAAAGTTACAGTGCAATTTTTCTAGCCGCCGCAAATGCTTATTCGCCACTGCTGATACTTAATGAAAGGTATTTATTGACATATGGGATAGGTAGGTCAGGTAGGTCACAGGCCCGTGATGCTGTCTAATTTAAAGACTTGGACATAACATAACATAACTGTTATTGTCGAACATAGCAGATTCTTTTTTATGCAGCTGTTTCTATACAGGTAGCCAATACTTTATCCTGACAGATATCAGAATCAGAAATCCTTTATTCACAGCAAAGAAATGTACATTGCTGCAAGCAAAAAAAGTGGACGGAGCAGATAAAAGGTAAAATAAACATTAATAAAGAGACAAGCACGCGTAAGAAAATCACATAAAATAAGAACACATCCACGGTAAGTGTGTGTGGTGCAGAGTTCAGCAAGGTGACAGCTGAGGGGAAAAAGCTGTTTCTCAGCCTGCTAGTCCTAGAATGGAGGCTCCTGTAGCGCCTCCCAGAGGGAAGGAGGGCAAACAGTCTGTGGCTGGGGTGGGAGGTGTCCCTGGCAATGCTGCGCGCCTTCCGCAGACAGCGCTCGTGCTGAACAGTCTGAGTTGCTGGGAGTGGAGTGCTGGTGATGCGTTCGGCCGTCTTCACTACCCATTGTAGTGTTTTACGGTCCGAGGCAGAACAGCTGCCGTACCAAACTGTGATGCAGTTGGTGAGGATGCTCTCAATTGTTCAGCGGTAGAAGTTCACCAGAATCTGAGGAGAAAGATGGGCTTTCCTCAGTCTCCTCAGGAAGAAGAGTCTCTGGTGAGCCTTCTTGACCAGGGTTGAAGTGTTGAGGGCCCAAGAGAGGTCCTCAGAGATGTGGACGCCCAGAAACTTGAAGCTGGTGACACGCTCAACCTCTGTCCCATTGATGCAGATAGGGGTGTGCATGCCTCCATTGGTCTTTCTGAAGTCCACAATGAGCTCCTTGGTCTTCTTTGTGTTGAGGGCTAAGTTGTTGTCGGCGCACCACGTCGTCAGGTGCTGGACCTCCTCCCTATAGGCTGTCTCATCGTTGTTATTTATGAGACCAACCACCGTTGTGTCGTGTGCAAACTTGATAATGGTATTGGAACCATGTACAGGAGTGCAGTCATGGGTGACGAGGGAGTACAGGAGAGGATTCAGTACACAGCCTTGTGGGAAGCCGGTGCTCAGGATGAGGGTTGAGGAGGTGAGGTTGTCTAACCTAATACACTGAGGTCTGTTTGTTTGAAAGTCTAATATCCAGTTGCAGAGGGAGGGGTTGATACCGAGGTCACCAAGTTTGATGATCAGTTTGGAGGGGATGATGGTGTTGAATGCTGAACTGAAGTCAATGAACAGCATTCTTACATAGGTTTTGCTGTTGTCCAGGTGAGAGAGCGCGGAGTGTAACGCTGTGGAGATGGCGTGCTCCGTACTCCTGTTCTGTGGATATGATGGGTTGTTGCAAAAATAGGCAAGAGAATTAAGTAAGTTCTGAGAAAAGGTCTAGCATCATTTGGTGGCACAAAAGATTGCCTCAGACATCAATTACAATTACCAGATAAAACTCAGGATCAGTACGCATGCCTGCAGAGGGTAGTGATGGGCAGATTGGCCTCATTGGGTGTATGGGACATTTCCCAAACTGTCGACACTGTTGAAACTGTGTTGCTGTATCACTTAATGGCAACATCTGCTGGAGTTAAAAAAGTAATTGCAGGCCACTTCTATAAAGACTCAAAACAGACTGAACAAAGTTCATTAGCACGTTTGTATTTAGAAACATCAGCTGCTTTAACATCTTTGGAATGATGCAACTGCGCCGTTTAGAAAACCATTTCTCCTGCTTTTGAAAACGCTCTTTAACAGGGCACTGATGATGACGGCGTACATAGAAATTTGATTGCAAGGTCGTATAATGTGGGGTAATTTAGTCTTTGCATTTTCCAGTATTGTGGTGGATCCTGTGATCTTGGTGTGTTCGCCTCGGAGAGGTATCTTTGTACCTCAATAATGGCATCGGTGGTGATATTTAAATTGGCCTTGTTCTCCTTGACTTCCATGTCCAGCGGCTGCCACAGGGTGTCATCTAAGGAAAAAATAAAAACGCATCTGCGTTACCTATTCATTGCTATCACATGGAGTGATTTGAGAGAGCTTCAAAACGAAAATAAACTCAATTAGCAATCATATGACATATCTAAACTGGGAGCAGATGGTTGAGTTGAAAGTCCAGCTTGGGCATCTTCCATTTATGTCGGCAGTGTTTCTCATTTCTGCCGCACACTCCGATTTCAGTCTTTTCACTGCATCATTGACTTTTAGAATGCCATCACACACTTAAGAATGCCATTGTCTTGAACCGAGGGTCCAGCAGTGTTGATATTGTCATTACACTTAATGATCCCAGGTTGCACGGAGTCTCTAGCAGTCTTCTTTTAAGGTTTTCCACGAGATTAATTGCGTTTTATGTGATTACATTTAATGCATTGTCTTGCAGTGAGTGGCGCAACGTTTAAGCATTGGGATTACTTTTGATCCAGACACTCTTTTTTACTCGGACAGCTCCACTGTCGCTTGATTATATAGAGCAAGCACACGGAGTGTCTCCTCTATGATTTTGTAATCATTTTTAGTTAGCTAAAGTATATAACTTTTTAAAGAAGGCAGGTATACCAACACCGACTCCTTCTGTTCCGCCAAGCGTTCCAGCATTAAATACGTACTGTTCCATCCAGTTGACACCTCATTCATTAATTTCTTCACTGGTCCTCTCATCTGTAGCTGGACTTGTTCCAGCTTTTCTTTGGCTGTAGTGCTGGTTCTAAAGTATGTTACTATATGTCTTGTTTTATTTCGGATGTCAGTGAGTGTCTCAATTTGGTCACATGATTTTCGGACTGTTAAATTTAATGAATGCGCCATGCAAATAGTGTGCCTGATTTGGAGCTTTTTGGCACATGCAATCATGTTTGCAGCCACATCTGTGACCAGACATCTCACTTTTTCTGCTATGGCCCACTCCTCCATTAAGTTTTTTTTTGTTGCTTATGCCATATTTTCAGCTGTGTGCTGCTGAGGGAAGTGTTCCACTCCCAACACTGATATACACAGTGTATGGTTCTCTCAGTCGACGTGGTGACAAGTCACAGCCAGGTAAGCCTTCATGTTGATGCATGTCCACGTGTCAGCCTCTGGCTAAACATACCTCTGGGTAATCATGGTCTTGATTGCCTAAAATCAAAAACACAAGTAGAGTAGATTAATTAATAAAAGCACATAACATGCATATAACTACTTCGCTAACATGTATAACGCCCATTCGTCAGTTTGTTTCATGTTCTTTTCCTGCTTGGCAGAACATATTAGCACTCAAGGAGCTGGGGCAGTTCTCAGAACCCCTCGTCTTCCACAAGGCTAAGCGACTGACAGTCTTTAATGATCATATTCACTATAGCCTCATCAACCGCCTGCTTTCTGGAAGCACCAGAGTTGATCACGGTAGCGTTACCGGTTCTTCATGCCGGGCACAATACTACCTCAGCATTGTGGAAGTGCTTCGGTTGGTGTAAGACAGCTCCTGAGAGAAAATCCTACATTTCACCTACAATAGAAATAAAAGTTAATCCATGTAAACTAATTCAAATATCCTTCAGAAAAAAGTTGGAAAACCCGAAAGAAAAATTATCAATTGTGGAAATGAAAATGTAAAAATAACTTACCTTATTCTCCATGAAAAGATCAAAATGATCCAACACGGGAGAAAACTTCCTCTTCCTTGGTTGATTCACGGTATCTGATGACAAGCCAAAAACCAAAGCAAAGCAAAGAACACAAACTATCTAATTCAAACACAACCCACACATGTACCGAGGCTGTCACTCCTGGCAACACACCAGACTTCACCACTAGATAGACAACCTGAATTTAATTCTCGTTTTGCTTATTGTTTACACCTGGGTGATTGTTTGATTGGCTGCACCTGTTTGTCTTGATATATAGGGGTGCATTGTTCAGCCACTAGTCATGGGATTATCGCGCTTGCGGTGTGTATCTGTGAGCTCTCGCTCTTAAATTGCATTTATCGTCATTACTGCTTCCGCGTTTTTTCCGTTGCCTTTTCGTTTATTCCTGGTCATGATCGTGACAGAGGCATTTTCTCCTTTGTAAATACACTTTTGGCGCTTAAAAATCAAACTATACAGGAACTGTATCGGTCACGTGGTTTTCCTTAAAGCAATACGCGCACCGACAAGGGGTTTCGCCTTGTTTGCTCGGCACAGGCGCCGAGGCTTCAGTGTTGTCAAACCATTCATAAGCCTAAAGAACAGAAAAGTCAGGGCAAAATTTGCAAAGTAAAATGCGCAAAAAAAAACATAGCTGTCTTATTTTCTTATTAATCAGAATTTTACCCCCGTGGATCTGATGGTAGAGTATGTTGGGGGGTAAAGCAGGGGTGTCAAACTCATATTATGGTTTGGGGGCCGAATACCGCTTAATCTGATCTCAAGCGGGCCGGGCCAGTAAACTCAATTCCAAAATGCGAAATACAGTTTAACATTTATTGAAGTACGTTATGCATAACTGATCATTGTGATATTAACAATGTTGCAAAACATTTAGTCACAGCTTTGAAGAATGTAAGAACACTTTTTTTTTTCAACATCTGGAAAGCAATTTGAACGAATCAATGACTTCCACAGCACTTACTCGTCTTGCTTAGTATTTGCCCCTGAAACTTGGCATCGTTTACCCTGCACAAGTGCATCGATATTAGACATCATGTACTGCGAAGCAGGACATTTTCAGAATCTCATTTAAGGTAGATAGTCCCAAGCATGGACAACATTTTTGCAGCTGGTGCTGTCAATGTATGATAGCCTGGTAGGAGGTAATTGTAAAATGTGTTCAAGCCCACAGAGGCGAATCTGTCCTTAATTTCTGCATCACACTGCAAATCAATGATTTCAAGTTGCATGTCAACGGGCAAATCAGAAGCTCTGACTGTGACTGGTGAGGGAAAAACTTAAAATTCTGTCTCGAGTTCGATAAAAACTTGAAATCGTTTCTCAAACTCCCTCAACAACCCTGAAATCTTGTCTTTGTACCGTTTCCCGTCAGATTTAACGCTTGCTGCGCACATATCTTTTAAACGGGGAAAATGAGCTAGGTCACCGCTTGCCATCTGTCTCCCATAACCCAAGCTTTAACTTTTTTTTTTGCTGAGTTTCTTAATGGCGTCGAAAATTGTATTCTTTAAGCATCAAAACTTGCTGCTGACACACCAGGCACAAGGGTTTCCCATTCAGCTCTGTGAACATATAGGAATTATACATTTAAGAGATACATTTTTCCTGAGAAATCCGACACTATGTCCACTTCCTTTTTGACAAAGACATTTTAATGGTGAGGGTGCGAGGCCACCACCTCCTGGTGTTATTTCCGCCGCAGTGTTACTTTACTTCTTTACTTTTCATGTTGTCTGCGCATACTAAAACACTGCGCCCCTAGTGGACATTATAAGAACCACAGATTTGAAAGAAAATTATAGTAAATTCATTCTTTTTAACATTTTTTTAAAATATTGCAGATTTATCTCCCGGGCCGTACCGAACCCCCAGGCGGGCCAGATCCGGCCCAGGGGCCGTATGTTTGACACCCCTGGGGTAAAGCCAGGAGAAGAATTCCAATCGCACCGGACTACAGGTGCTGTAAAGCATGGAGGTGGAAATGTGAACGTCTTGGGGTGCTTTTCTTACAGTGATGTTGGTGAGCTTGTGTACATAAATGGAATCATGAACTCTGAAGCATACAGATGCATTGGATGGATGCAAACTTAGAGAAATCAGCAAAGAAGTTACTCAAATGACAGAAGTGGATCTTTCAGTTGGATAACGATTCAAAACATACCAGCCGCTTGTTGAACAAATACTTTGCCTAAAAAAATGTTTAATTCTTAGACTGGCCGTCCCAGAACCCTGACTTAAACCCTATAGAGCATCTATATGGATGCAATGGAAAAGAAAATGTCTGGCTGTTGATGCACTCGTGTGGATGAATTGAAAGCTTTGCTGGCTGAAACGCGGAGGAAACATTCACCACAGCTAGTTGATTCCATGCCCAGATGCTGTGAGCTTTATTGAAGGCACTAAGTGTCTACATTCTTTTTTGTCCTCATTCTCAGCAGTGTATCTATTTTCTTATTGTGTAAAAGCCAACCAACCTATTTTTGTGAAATGTTTTGCTTGAGAATTGTGCTTAAGGTATCTATCTTTAACATAAATGTAAATTGGTTTGACATTTAGTTGTGTAATTCAATCAAATTCATACATTTCTAAGCATGGCTTCAGTGTCCAAATACCTTTTGGGGCCACTGTATTTAAACATGTGCTTCACAGTTTAACCCATGATATCTCCAGCACTGACAACTAACTCCACAACTCAACTTAACTCCATAAGTTAATGTGCAAGCCTAAAAAGCAGCCACCACAAGTCATTGTTCCCCTCATATTCAAGAGGGAAACTAAATCTAGCTGGCCTGTCTCAGCTATAAATCTACATCTTTACCAAACCCTCACTGCTTCCTTATTTTCTTGCCTATAAGATGTTCAGGTACCTGTACTGAAGGCAATTTATCCGTGCTTAAACCTTGCTCTCACCTTTCCTTTTTCTAAGAGTAGTCTGCTACTTCACTGCCAAGCTGAGCAAATTACTTGTTGCCTGTGACTCAACATCTGTGGGGGCACAATCAAAGTCCCTCTCTTCCTCAGGGTTAGCAGCTGAAAAATGCCAAGAACTAATGTTTTTCCCACATTTTGGCCAATAATATTGATATGGTATATGTAACATCAATGTCAATTTCTCATGAAAATGGCATGGCCATAAGCTGTTAAGTTGCATTGCAGTCAATATCCTTTATGATATGTCTGAACAACATCGGTAAGGGTTCAATCAATTGCTTAATATGCTTGATTAGTCCCTTTAATACTTCATTCAAGACACTAGGCTGCGGACGGGGATAAACCATATGAAAATCACATGTAATTTGATTGTCCTAGACAAATCTAGTTGTGTACCTACGTGCTGCAGGAGCTTATAGACTTGTTGGGCACGCCTGTTATGGCCAGTGTCGGGCCTCTGTTCAGTGTTTGTTGGTTTGTCGGTGCCCCGCTGCTAGACACTCTGTGTATGTCTGTGGCATGGTTGTCTCCCTCTCCGCCATCACACCTGCTCTCTGTTGCAATCAGCCTACTTGCCTCTAATCATCCCATTAACTCCATTTGATCTACCCCAGCTTTTCATTTAAAATTTTAAATTGTACTGTTAATTATTAGATTGCTTCTTTATACACATGTATGAATGCTTGATTGCTTCTTTAAACACGTATGAATGATTGAGCAAGTGCTTGGCGTCTTAATGTGTTGATTTCTGATTTTAAGCTATGTGCTTTTATTTTGGGGTACGCTTTTCCTGTCCAGCGAAGTTTGCATAGTATGTGGTTGGTTGTGCGGCAAAGAGTTTGGCACAGAGCAGAGATAACGTTTATTTTCATACTGGCAGCCCCTCCGAAGAGGTAAAATCTCTTACGGAGATATACGGTGAAATACGTTGATATGCGGTGATGTAGGTGAATATATGGTGTGTGTGGTGAATGAATAAAACTTCCTCAAGAATAAACGCCATAAAATCATAAGTAGAAGTCTCATCCTTGTCTGGAGGGTATGCTAAAAGTAGAATAAAAATGTATGATCACGTAATTTATGGAAATTAATAGTAAAATCTGTAATATTCAACTTTGTTAGCAACAATGTTTAAACATTGAGGGAATATCTAAATCACACATATATCTTGTGTCGATAGTCAGCAACGTTAGCAGGCAGGCACGTAGTGCAACCAGCTAGTGCTAGCAAGGATTCTTTATCTCTAAAGTTCAAATTAAAGCATTTTCAAGTGGACAGGTCACACTTGACCTCATGTAAAATAAGGCCTGAATTACAGTTGAAATGTATTTGTTTAGGGAAGTGCTTAAGCACCACCTTTAACTATGTTGAGTACCAAAATGTGAAACCTCCCTGTGCAAGGCATTTACCACACACGATCCCTTAGAAAAGCACAGAAAATCATAAGAGACTCCAGCCACTCAGGCTATTGTCTGTTCTCACTGCTGCAGTCTGGTAGATGCTACCATAGCATCCGGGCACAGACGACCAGACTCGAAAAAAGTATTTTCTCCAAGGCCATCGGGCTTCTCAACCAGTAACATTAACCTCAGGGATGACATCGATCACATGACTCTCTTATGAATGCTCCTTCACTCCCCATGTGCAGTACGTTCAATATGCATCATCACAAACCTATGCACATATTCATTAGCACTCCTGCACTTTATATTTTTTTAATATTTTGTACTCTAATTCCCACTGTCCATATCCCCCATCTGTACATATGATGTATATCTTAGTTACTTTTTATATTATTTATATTTCTGGTTTGGATATTTAGGCTCTGTTTTACGTTGTTACTGCCTACCATGTCATAAGAATTTCTTTGCTCAGAATGATCCTGTACTATACTGTGAACTTGACGAATCAAACACTCTTAACTAACTTATTTAAATTTGCTAATGGGAATCTGCTTGATTTCTTGATTTCAGTTGTCAGTAAGTGAACCAAATAAAGTTTGGAGTTTTAAAACATCTTAAACACAATTCATATTTTCCTGCATCTTTGATCCTGTTAAATAATTTTTATAATCTGATGTGGATATATATATATATATATAGCCAAACACATATTTTATAGCAGGGTCTTTAAAACATCCTGGAAACCTCAAAGAAATGTTTTCTGTTCAAAAACAGTTGCAACCCTCAAACCCTCGCTACTGGTGGACAGAGCACAGACCGAATGTCAATATCCGCTTCCTGAAGGACGTGCCATGCCCGGCCCTATATTCCTCTGACCTCAGGGGCTCTAAGCTGTCATGTGATCCCTAGCCTTTACTCGAGTGACTACGAGATGTAAACACAGGTGTCAGATGGTACGTGTAAATGACCGTGGAATTTACAGGTTATTCACTAACAATTACTTTTTTTTAAGAATTAAAGTACTGCTTTTATGAAATGTAGGCTAGAAAAATAATAACCATACTTAGCAGGCTTTTTGTTAAGTCAAATGTACAAGTAAGGGGTGTGTGAATTTGAAATCGTCCCAGGTCATTAATCAAAGAATGTTCATTAAAACCTATGAGAGATAGGAAACCGCAACAAATCATTCAGACTTTGGAGAGAAGTCATCTCCGCTTGACTCTCCAACTATGAGTGTGAGTGTAGGGATGGGAATTCTGAATAGTTTTTATGTCTGAAAGTACAAAATTGAGTAGTCTGAAAATAGATACACATAAAGCATTTGAAGTGTCAGCATTTGAAAATAGTTGGGATCCATCTTTCAGTTAGTGTGACATGGCA
>JAVQJS010152700.1:0-18497 GCA_036024795.1 Galaxias rostratus | reverse complement strand
GAGGGTGGAGGGATGGAGGGAGGGAGGGAGGGTGGAGGGAGGGAGGGAGGGTGGAGGGAGGGAGGGAGGGAGGAAGGAGGATTTGTGATAGATCCCACCTCTGGGTGGAATGGTAGGCTGTAGAGAGTGAATGGGGGATGGGGGTGGTGGGGGAGCGTTGGGAAGGGCTGCGGCCGTCCTCTCTCACCCAGTCTGTCCCTTTCTTCACTGGCTCTGACTTTTCCCAGAGTTAATCACCATGTGATTGGAGGAGGGGGGAGTTGTTTGTTTTTGCACATTGCATGTTTCTCTCTTTCCCTCTCTCTCTGTCTCTCACCATGACCTCCCCCCCCCCCCCTCTCTCTCTCTCTCTCTCTCTCTCTCTCTCTCTCTCTCTCTTTCTCCCTCTCTCTTGCTTTCTCTCTCACTCTCTCTCCCTTTATTTCTCTCTCTCCCCCCATCTCTCTCTCTAAATCTCCCCCCTCTCTCTGTGACCTTTTATCTCCCTCTCTCTTGCTAATGGGAGAGGTGTGCTGTGTGCAGTGCAGTGTCCCTGGGGGCGGGGGTGAGAACTGGGGGGGGGGGTGAACAGCTGAAACTCTGTACGCACCACCTCCGCTGCCCCTTATGCAATCACACTGACACTCTTGACACTTGTCACGCAACTCCTGACTTCAGCCTGACCACCATGACAGCCAGCCAGGACTAATACCAACAATATAAAACAAACCTTTCGCTTTGTAGTAAAGTTGCTTTGTTTGGGGGGTGAGGGGGGGGGGTTAAGGTGAACCTAACAGGTGTCTCGCTGAGGGGAGAGAGGTGTATTGGGACGACGGATGAGAGCGTCGTCCGTTGAGAGAGAGAAAGAGAGAGAGAGAGAGATGTACAGAGAGAGAGAGAGACGTACAGAGAGAGAGATGAGCGTTGTCCGTTGGTCGGCTGAGCGGCTGAAACCGGAGAAAGGAGAGCGGTGAGCCACAGGCGGCTATTAATAGGGAAGGTGTGCCGGTTCTCCAAGAGTGGAGAATCCATGACCGTCCCACCGAGAGAGAGACGTACAGAGAGAGAGAGAGAGAGAGAGAGGGATGTACAGAGAGAGAGACAGAGAGACAGATAGAGAGACGTACAGAGAGAGAGAGAGAGAGAGAGAGGTACAGAGAGAGAGATGTACAGAGAGAGAGAGAGAGACAGAGAGAGACGTACGGAGAGAGAGAGATGTACAGAGAGAGAGAGAAAGAGAGAGAGAGAGAGAGAGAGAGAGAGAGAGAGAGAGAGAGAGAGAGAGAGAGAGCGAGAGAGACGTACAGAGAGGAAAGGAACGGTAACAATGGGAACGGGACAGGGAATGTCCGATGGGAATGTGGGTGGAATGTTGGTCGGCGTTCCGGTGGTGGCCTGTCTAGCTGTTTCGAATCTACGCCTGGTCCACCACAGGGTTAGGTTGGCCGAGACAACAGCACCCAGCGGTGCAGCCCGCCTTGCCATCACACAGGGAGACTCTTTATAGGTGTGCATCCAGGTCCATTGACTCAGACTGCCCCCCCCCCCCCCTTTACTTAACCTGGCCTCTCTGACGCATGCTGTTAGCCACTGTGTCTGTTGCGGAGTCAGGTTGCACGTTTGGCTTCTAAATCATTCAGCGCGAAAAGGAAATGGGCCAAGGTTAGCCATCGCTGGTGTTGCGCCGACCAGAACCGCCGACCCCTCCAATGCGAGACATGTCCTCCCTTTGGAGATGGAGCTGTGTTGGCTTGAGAGTTAGAGAAGGTGGCGAGGGAAAGAGAGCGAGCAAGCGAAAGGAAAGAGAAGTTATCAACGTGGGACATCCCAGTGGTCATCTTTAAATGAAAGTCACCCTGATCGGGGTGCCACTACCTAAGCCGCAGCACCCTGAAGGGAGGATGGAGATCATTAGAAGTGGAACGGGGAAACACTAAAAGACACGTTCAAATAAATATACAATATAAGTAAAAGTGGGTGTAAAGTTCTCCGGTCATCAATGAATGTGGTTGACCCAGGTCCTGAGCACAGATGAGAGTTTCTTAAGTGGGTCAGGGTGATGCCAGAGGCATGCTGGGAAATGGGAACACTCCATAGGTGTTTTCCATCCAAGATGTCCGCCCGCAGTGAATGGCAAGGGATGGCACCAGAGAAACATGCGCGCCAAACCTTTAATTGTGACGTGGATTTACTTTTTGTCCAACATTTGACTTACATAGAATCTATGCTGGTATACCCCCTACATATCTTTTCTGATGTGTGCCTAGCTTTAAAAAAATAAAATTAAGTAATATCATTAAGCCACAAGGTGGTGACAAAGTTGTAATGAAAAAATGCAAAAAAATGAATAAATGTTTAAAGGAATGGCCATTGCCTCAAAAACACAACATGAAGCGTCCATGAAGACAGACATGCAGTCCAAAGAGAAGACCACACCTGTTCAAACTCCTTTAAGGTGTGGAGCTGGAGAGAGGGAGAGTTGACCGTGGCATCACCACTCAAATCTGAACGGGAAACACAAGATGACATGTACAAAACATTGGCGAAAAGCATCAATCTCCGAGTTACCTCTAGTAAGTATGGAAAATCATCCAAAGTGTAAAAGGACAATGAATCTGACATGATACAATGAAACAAATATAAAGTGTTGAAGTGTTGTTTGGTTAGCCAGTCACATTCAATAACAGGGGCCATTTTCATTTACCTGTCATGTGACCTGAGGTCTGAGATAAAGGGCTCTCTCCCGCAGCAACGTCCCTGAGACACAAAAGGAGAAAACAATGAGAACAAAAACATGCTGGAAATACCAAGGTTCAAAGGATTATCAAATTGTGTGTGCGTGTGTGTGTGTGTGTGTGTGTGTGTGTGTGTGTGTGTGTGTGTGTGTGTGTGTGTGTTAAAATCTTTGACAGCCGGAGCAGACTCTGCATTGTAGAACAGTGAAATATATAACAAAGGTTTTAGAAAAATAAATAAAAAGTTCCCTCAGCATGGAGATTGCCACCCAGATCTTCCCACTTCAATGGCATCATCTCATTAGCACCTCCATAGGAGGGTGCAACAGGGAGGTGACAGGGCTCACAGCCAGGGGTAGGGGGTGTCTTTGAAGGGTTTTGGTGTAAGCTGAGGAGGGGAGTCAATGAAGTCTATGGAACAGAGGCTTCCAAATTCTGTGATAACCTCCCTCCCCCCCAATTTACAACACACGACTGTCTGAAAGGTGTCCTGCACTATCAGTAAAACATGATCTAGTCACTTGCAAACACACGTTAAACATTTCACCGACATTGTGCACGTGTGTGCACACACTCACATGCACACCATCCCTGCACACTGCAGTTATTACCCACCTGAGATCCAAAATGGAGCGAGAAGGTAAAACTCAAACAGTGCAATATACACAGGACAGGACGTTATAAAATCCATTATGCCATATTCCAAGAGGAGCACTTCAAAAGACAAAATTTTAGAATGGACTCTGGTTGAGAGCAGATGTGTGGGTATAAATATTTGAGTTTTCAAGTGGGCACCCTCCATCCCAAAAGTTTCATTAAATTGAGCGCACTACACCTCCAGAAGGCTTAACATTGAGAACAGTCTCAGAGCCATTCCTCCCTCAGACCCATCCATCCCTCTATATCCACACTCGGCACGGCCACACATAAAACAAAACAAAAAACAAAAAAAAATACATAAATAAAAAGGTAGTTTATTAAACGAAGAGATACCCCTTTACTACTGCCTAATTCCTGTTCCTGCAGGCTTTCAATGCCACCTCTGCAGGGAAACCGTCTACCTGAAAAGAAGGTCATCTTTCCCTACTATGTTACTGTTTGCTAGTCACTAGCACAAACACACTGTGAAAATATTCATCCACATTGTGCACATGTGTAACTAACTGCCCGTTGTGCCGCTGGCGCGAAGTTCGCCGCTGTTTCCGTAACGGTAGCCGTTTTAACGGGACAGGGTTGTGCCCAACCCCCGACCAGGAGGACCACACACACTCACACTTATGGACAATTTAGAGTCACCAATTAACCTGCATGTTTTTGGACTGTGGGAGGAAACCGGAGTACCCGGAGGAAACCCATGCTAACACGGGGAGAGTGCACGTGTGTACACCTACTCATATGCACGCCATGCCTGCACACTTCTGTTATTACCCACTACGCCCTAGAGATACCCCTATCCCTAACTCCAATTCCTGCTTGGTTTCCATGCCAACTCTGCTGAGACACTTACCATCTGAACCGAAGACAATGTTTCCTTACACTGTTATTGTTGGCGAGTCACTGGCAAATACATAACGTGAAAATATTTCATCAACATTGTGCATGCCATCCCTGCACGTTTCTGTCATTACCCTCATTAAATCAACTATGGAGTGGTTGCATATATACACCAGCAACCAAAAATAAGTCCCACATATCATCCAAGAAATTGTCAATCAGAATAACAGCAACAACTTAAGAGTGCATTTTCTAATCTGTTTACTTCATAAATACAGGGATGCGTCGACAAATAGACTTGTGTATAGTGCCTTCTATTTCCATGTCAATAATGCCATGGATCAATGTCTGTTAGTTGTCGGGGCAGAAAATAGTGCGGGTTTGGACAGCTGTGGGCACCATTCAGACATGTACCAATTCAACACAGCAGGAGGGTAAACAGTTCGTGTCTCACCCCATAACAGTGGTCACTATCGCTCTAAACCCTCATGTCACTCTACAATATATGCAAGCAGAGGCCGCTCAGGAAAAAACGTACCGCTCTTGCTGCGATTGAAGATTTCTTACTTCAACGAAGACGTCTTCATCGTTACCTTATCCATCCCCTTTCCAACTTGTAGAATGTGACACACCCACTGATGTCACCACTGTTGACACTTTAGGTAAACTATTTTGATTTCTATCATTCCAAGTGGGAACCATGTATGCTCAATAAAGACAGATAATTCAAGTTGAAGGATGCATTTAAGTCACCATGGCACAGCAATCCCACAAACGGTTGTAGTCTGTCATGGATATTTGGATGTATAAATATATAGCCAATGGGAATGTTTAGAATAACTGATATACGTTTTAAAAGGTGCCACTGGCACACATTCGTTGAAGGTTTACCAAATTAGTCGCATGAATGCAAAGCAAAGGGGGGGGACAGGGACCCCGAACTCTTAGCATTTGACCACGTGACTTATGGGCCCTCTGAAAGCCTTTACGAACACCAAAGATTAAATGTTAGCTTTTGAACATGTGTTAAAACCCCCAAATTCCCTCAGTATAATTTCTATACTTTGCATAAAGAATATTTGTGTGGAAAATAACACAATTATTGGATTTGTCAAGCATCATCGTCAGAATCACACATCTAAGTACAGTATGAGGATAGGCTTGACTAATAACTAAATCCACACCCCCTTATTGCATTTATCGGTAAATCAAACATTTTCAAGAAACAAATTTTGCAATTTATTTTTATGGAGTTGTTTAGCCCAAATGCTTTTTTGGGTCGAGGCGCCCGTATCGTTTAGGCTAATGTTGCTATTTCTAAAGCGAGGCAAAGATACCTAGTCCACTACAGTCAAAACCCTTGCAATTTCTGCCTCCGATAGCTAAGGAGCAATGTATTTGTAGAAAAAAATCCACTACCATGTAACCATTGCTTCAACACCATGTTTTGTCCCAGGAAATCATCACATAAAGCGTTACCTCTCAGACTCGCTCCAGGTCTGTTCTAGCGAGGAGATCCAATCCATGTAGTCCGTCAACCAAAGGGCAACCTTGCGGGTAAACCCCTCTTTGTATATCACCCAGCCATTAATCCAAGTTGAAGAGATCAGAAACAAGTAGAAATGTGTGTGATTGCTGATCGAACCACCACTGCTTTCCAGGGGGTACGAAGATGCGCGCCTCCGTAAAATTCGGCTGCGGTGGGTTATTGTCTCCCCTACGCCCCCCGAAGCTCACCCATATCAGTACAGCTTTGCAGAACGCAATATTATTTGTTGGTTATTTGGAGATTTCTGCGAACATAGAAAAAATTGCAAGTCAAATTATATTTAAAAGCCAACAGTCTAAGAAGAAGGCAACATAGAATATTCTTAGTATTAGCACTAAAAGGTATGCGATGGGTAGCCTACTTGTGGTACACACAGTCTTATACATATTGTCAATTCTTTGTCTCTTTATTTTTTGTGCTTATAGTGTTGTATACAGATGTATAGAGTTCTGCAGTAGCCTCTACATTCTCCGGTTCTGTGACTCTAAGGCCAACTGCGAGCTTGCGTGGGTGTGCAACTGTACTGCGGATCAGTCGATGTGCAACAAAAGCCACTAGATGTCACTAAAGGCCCATTTATCACAAAAAGACGTGCACAGATTCTTTTGGATCGATTCCTCTTTTACTTAGCATGTGTATAAGTTTTTTTCGGTTGCATTGTTGTTATCTATAAAAATACATAATTGTCTATAATCAAGCAGCAATGTGTCTCTCCCTCCAGTCAACCAGTTCTGTTGTGGAGCAGGCCCTTATGCCTCCCATGGCTCAACACGGGCCAATCCACTGGGTCTCCTCTGGTCTTCCTCTAGTGCCTGCTGGAGTTCTTCCCAAATACCACGCGAGGTCCGGTGCGAGGCGGGCGTGTCTCCAGGCGGTCGGGGATGACCCAGATGGCGGGGACATGTTTGTTGCCTTCCTGGACCACCCTGATCTCCTCGGCACGGGCCATCTCCTGCAGCTCAGGGGAGGTCTCCGGGGTCCAGTCCACCATGAACTTATCCTTGGCCTCCAGCAAGTTGACCCTTACCTCCTCCGGCTGCTCGCCGAAGAGCCAGTCTAGTAGACGGGGAAGAGAGGAACGAGAGAGAGAGTACAAGATAAGAATGGACTAGGTGGGTGACAGATGCACTAATCAAGTCTGTGTGTTAAAGTGTGTGTAAACAGAGTTAAACAAGCGTGATAAAACGCTTCAGGATGGTGGAGACGCGGTCCATAACCACGCAGGCAGTGGGCCGCCACAGGCCAAGCATTGATCTTGAGAAACGGAACACGTCAGGCGACCTTGAGTGCCTTGAAAGGCGCCTTATAAATTGAATGTATTATTATTATTTTTATTAAACTCCCGAACGGGCGTGGAACGACGAGGAACGCCCACCTGCCAGGTCGTGGAAGAGGTCCTTGATGAGGTGGCCGATGATGGCGTAGAGGACCCCCAGTACGATGCCCCCGGCGAGGAGAACGTACAGGATGTGCAGGGGGATGTGGACGGCGTCGCGGGCCGGGGGGATGTACGTCTTGAAGAACACCTCCTCAGGCTCCTCCTTCACGGGGAGAAGGAGCGAAGGATCCTCGTCCATCACGCCTGGCCCTCCTTTGCAACTTCAGAGGGGCTACAGAGCTTGTTTTCACTGTGTGGGTTTTGTTGTTGGTTAACGCCATTGTGACTCTCAATATATAACGAGAGAATCAAGGCCGCTATGGCATGTAACAGAGTTGTTATACTTAACAAAGCATATAAATATTCAACAACTGTCAAAAGCTAGAGGTTTGCATTTGTTTAACATTGAGTCTTTCTGTGAAACTTCTCAATGAATTAAAATGATCCCACTTACCAATGTTCAAATGTTGCACTGTCCACTTCCAAACAAGAGAAAGCTCCTGAGTAGACAGTTCGATAAGGGCAGTTGCTTTGATTAGAAAACACTCCTGGCTAAATCAATTCCACAGTGCTATTACGCTAAGCTACACGTTACCCCTACACTCTGGCTATCTTCTGGGACCTTCACACACTTACGGCCGTTACATGATTAGGATCCAACGCTTACCGCTGTACATGTGCCCCTGTCTCTCTGCGTAGGTTAGCAACAGCTTAGCACCAACCGAAGGCAAGGTCAGAGAAGATGCGCCCTAATCAAGGTGAATCACTGAGGGAACGACTATGAGACACATGTACGGTCCAAGGCTATTAAAGGTGACTGCCGATCGACGGTCATTTAAGGACGGGTCTATTGTTTGTTGCTGTCACCTTTACGTGCGTTGGCACATCCCTCAGCCACTCTCTCTGTTTACGTCTGAGACACACGGGTGTCTCTACTGTGTCCGCCCCAGACATTATTTATCCGTGCCACACCTGATGTGAACCCAGGATCTGGGTTTAAATATTTATACAGAACCAAGGTTATTAATCTGGTTTTAAATAATTATTCAAAACATTATTAAGATCATTTTGGGCAAGAAAGAAATCCTTATTACCTCAGCTCCACTTAGATAATTTATTTTATGTTATACAGAACACTGGCCATATTTAAGTATGGAAACTCTGACATGTCTTATTTAGGCAAGAGAGGGATCCATATCACTCCTGCTCCACTCAGCTAATCCTTAGCCCTGTGATATTACATTCTACAGAACATTGGCTTGACCTCCACCTTAATACCTGGCAGGTGTTAGCCATAGAAAAGACGGATAAGGATTAGATAAGACAGAGACCACACCACCACAACAAGAACAATAACAACAACAACAATCAGATTGTTTCTTTGTGATTGTTTATTCTTTATTGAATCGAACCGATGGAGGGAACACACAGCTGGTTCTATGTTCACTTGACCATACACCTTACAGCAACACGCAGTGAGGGGAAATGCTAGCGTGTGGGAACACCGTGCTAGAGTTGGTATCTGCTCATGGGATCACATCGTATCACTTCTCGGGACAAGCTGGCGCAAATACGACATCACCACACCGATACGACATCCATGGGTCACGCTGCATAATTATGTGTTTATTTTTATCATGTTGATTTATTCTCATAGATAGATAGTTATAGATAAGCCTTTTTGAGGTGCTTTTAAAAACTCAGGGTCAATAAAAAACAGGCATGCACTACGCAAAGCTGCGCTAGTAGAAACCGCTGAGCTTTACGGAAGGAATTTAAGGAATTCATAGCATTAGGCTGTGCATCCTATTCCCTACAGTAATAAAGAAAGTGGATTGAGTGTCTGCACGCAGATCTACCAGGGAAAACATGAACCCGACTGAGACAATGCATTCGGGCGAGTCACGTAGCGCACTGCTGAATACGTAGCAAGCGTCTCGCTTATTGGACAAAGCCCGGGGAAAAGCTGACCTAGGAGGGTCACGGAACCTAATGGGCAGCGAGGTAAGGGTTCAGAGGGCACGCGAAGGTCACGCTGTGGGCGGACGTCCTCCTGTCCCCTGCCACGGGAGCGACGGCGCCGAGCCGCGGAGCAGCGGGCAGGCTGCAGCTCTCTTTCTGCCGATGGTGGTGGTGCTGGCCTGGTAGCAGGCCCACTCTCTCCTCCTCCATTTTGATGCGGTCCTCCTCCAGTTGGACCATGTCGTCGTACACACTAGCTCGTTGCGCCACGCCCACCTCGACGTCCACTTCTTTAGAGCCGAACATCCAGTCTGGAGGAGAGAGAGAAAAGACATAACGTCATCAAAACGTCTTATTCAAGAACTCTTCACTATTTGTCGTTTTGAAAGGCAAAGCCCTTAGCATATCACCACCGATATCCACAAACGGGAAGAATACATCGGAGGGTGGGATCACAACCATATTGGGAAGGGACGGACGTGCCGGTTCCACGGGTCAGGACCACAAAGACGCACGACGACAAGGAGAGTGGACACGGACGCCGGGGTAAGGAGCGGTGCGGGAGAGAGCGACGACATCCACGGCGTGTTCAGCAACAGGAAACGTTCCCGTGTTGAGGAGGACAGAGTGTCGTGCCAAAGGAACTCAAACAACCAGCAGTGTGGCGTTTAAAAAAAAAGAAAAACTTTTTTTTTTTAAAGTTCTCGCAACACGGAGGCGTTTCTGCTGAACGTGCCCCCTCCACGGTCCCCTTGGTTACCTGCCAGGTCGTGCATCAGGTCATCGATCAGGTGTCCCACTATGGCGTAGGTGGCCACCACCACAAGCACCACCCCCACCAGGACGTACAGGATGTTACGCGGCAGGGCTATGGCGTCCCGGGACGGGGGGACGTAGTCCACGAAGTACGCCTCCTCCCGCCGCTCCTCCTTCGCCGCGGTCAGCTGGAGGAGCCGCCGGGGTTCAAAGGTCAGCCGCGTGAGGTTCCAGAGTAGGGGCCGTGCCGAAGTCTCGGGAGAGGCGGTCCCTTGCTCGGTCATGGTTTAGCCTTTATTTAGACGAGGCACAGCGGAGGGGTGCTGAACAAACCGCCGGGGTTCAAAGGTAGCTGCGTGAGGTTCCAGTTTGGGGATCAAGGTGTCAATCTAAACGTCAGGGGGAGACCCTTGCTACAGTTTCAGACCTTGCTGATGATGGGCTGGTGGTGTGTGTGGTCAAATAGTCTGACAGTTTCTCCGGGATCTGTGCTGGACACAGTGCTAACAGGTACACACACAGAAAAAGAGGGAAACGGCCATTAACAATACACAGAACACCATGTCAAACAACTGTAGGAGGAGGCGTGGCCTGTGGTTTACATTTGAAAAGCAGACGCTTTTCGCTTTTTTTTCACTAGACGGCGCACGAGAAGGCGGCGAAACCCGAAACTTGAGCGACATCCTCGTCAAACGACTGCCAAGACGTCACCATGACAGTTTGTCTCCGCCGGTGGAGACTTTTTGGAAGTTGTAATATCCTGAGGGAAGGATGAGTGTGACGAGGGAGGGGAGAGTTGATGGATGTAGGGCAGGCACGGTTAATAGGATCGAGGAGGGGGCCTGTTATGTAGGGAGATATCAGCTCTTCATCTGCTGGGATTAGAGATGTTCTAGGGTAGAGATACTCGGTGTAATACGCTGAAGAGGCTTATCGCGTTCCTTTAAAGACGTACGCTGCACGTTCTGCCCCACCGACACCCAGGATACAACCGTTACCATGGTCGCCTATCTAGAGGCCTGTTCCGGAATCCCGGCGTTCCGATTTGGTTTGTTGAGAGCGAATCAATCTGAATTAGTAAAACGAACCAAAAATCTAAATTATTTATGTATGAGGATTCCCAGGCGTCCTGGGAAACCAGGAAAACCAGGAAGACGTGGAAAATTGTTGACAAACGTTCATTGAAAACAGATGGAAAACTTTTAGGAAAAGTTAACCATCTTGAAAAATGACAAAAATGTTGAAACAGAATTTTTTTTCCATATTCTCAAGCAGTTTTTTTCTGTCTTACATGCCAATCATAAAGTTGGTATAATGAAGGGTCAAGCACACTTTAAACTGTGTACGTGCCACACAAAGATGCCACTCACGAATAAGACTCCCGAACAAACAGCACACACAGATGAATGAGAGGGATCTTGAGGGCGCCGTTAGTCACGTAACGAGAGAATGACAGCGTTCAGTGCCCAAAGTGTTAAGTCAGTGATTACCTACCTTGTGAACCAGAAGAAGGGACTGCCTGTCCGTTTAGTCCTCAGGCTTGCGAGACCTGGTCCTCAGCTGCAGCTCTGAGCTTCAATATCTGAGATATGACCCAGGACCACTCGATAACGGTCAGGCCTACGTTGAAGACGAGCACAAGCCACATAATAGGGTGAAGAGGCATGCTGGCTTTGCCTGCGGGAGAAGGAGGAGAGGAGGAGAGGCGTTGAATGGAGGAAGGAAGGACGGGAGGAGGAGAAATGCTTAATAGAAGAGAAACGTGCACATTTTAACTAAAGCAGAGTTAGGACTACAAAGAGAGGGGGGGGGGGGGACTTTTGGATCAAGAAATACCAGTCAGTGGACCAGGAAGTTGCTTAACGACGGGGTTGCAGGAGGAGGAGGGAGAGACGTTGCGGGAGAAAGCTGGAAACGGACCATATGAGAGGAAAACAGAAAAGGTTGTGCAGAGAAGCTCTCCTAAGGCAGCGACTAGGAGTCATCCAATCTGTTTCCATGTTCCCTTTTAATCCGTAATGAGATTTGAGTGACTAACTAGGGCATATGATTCAGCACATGGCCTATCAGACAGACGTCTTTAACAAGCAGGAGATCTGAGTTTTGGATACGCCAACGGAGTTGGGCTACAGTTTGATGCTGTGTTAACAAACAATGTGGTTTTAAGTCACAAACAATAACAAACCAGAAATATCGCGAAGTGAAACATTCGAAACTTCAGTGTGCGTAGATGAGGTTAAGAAACTGTGATATTATACCTGCAAAAGTGTCTGACGACCTGATGTCTGTAAAAAAGTTTCCAAGAAAGGGGACGGGGGAGAAAAAAAAAATTAAATCCAAAGTCCAAAAATGTTCCCCAAGAAAAGTAAAACAGCAAAGCAACAACCAAAAGCCCTAAAAGCTGCCTTGCCCTATCAGCGTTATATTTCTAAATACATTCACAGGGAGACAGGTGGCTCCATGACGGCAGGCAACCAGGTAACTCAGGCCGGGCTCACAGCCTCGGGTTTGGGCTTTTCTTCTTCCGCCTGCCTGAGGAAACGTCCCGACAGAACGAAGGACCAGTACAAAATGGCTATTGTGGTGTTGATGATCACAATCCCGATCATCATGGGGTGCAGCATGCTGGCGGAGTTGGACGGGTCCTCTCTTCTCTGAGATGTGCCGCTGGCGAACGTCTGGTCCAGGAAAACAGAAGGGAAAGTGTTCAGATCGGATTGACTCCCAACTTGACCCTATCGAAATCGCCATGAATCCCACCCTCCCCTTCAGTGCACTCTCGCACTCTCCACAACCCCCTCCTCACTGGTCTTTACCCTTATTCATAAGTCTCTGTTGCTCCAGTAGGGTAATCCCCTTCAACCCCTCTTTGTAAATTAGAAGATAAAGTTGCTTTAGATGTACTCCACAATCATGTCCATAATCTAAAATGGACGACACTTCAGCATTTCTGATTAACCATTACAACATTTTCCATTTCTCTTTTTGATCACTTTACATTCTTTCAGCAGTTGCTTCTGTCGGCAAATTATAGTTGAGCAAACCCTGTCTCTAGATGTAATCTACTATCTGCTCCAGTTTGCATTTCCGGTCAGGTATAATCCACAATCTAATCTAAGGCTGCAGACAAGACACATGAGGAATTCTTAATCTTACATCAACGAGGACAGATGGTTCCTTACAATCAGAGGCAGAAATACTTCACTTCAATCTGGGAATATTCAGGATTTCAATCGGCGCATGTGCTTACCAGTTGCAAATTAATTTATTTCATAATCCACAAACAGTGTTTTGTGATTGATTGAAACTGCATGAAATGCAAAATTTGTTTTACAATTGAAATGTTGAACATTAACTGCTCGGTTCGTATCGATATCCACCAGGTGGCGGTCTCTACACAAAAGTTCCAGCAGTAAGACCACATAAACATATCCATCGTACTATGATAACTTCATGAGAAAGATTGCGCTGTTACACCTGCCAAGTATCAAACCTTGAAAGTAGTATGTATTACATGCTGCTTAAAAGTGCTTTCTAATTGTTGTTTTTCGGTTTTCGGTCAAAATTGGCCCTAGATGTCGCTTGTCTCTGTTGTTTCACTGGTCGCGTTTTCAAAGCTCTGAACTTTGAAACATTCCAAAAACGAACTGACGCGTCAGTCGAGTCCAAGATTGCCCCAGATCTAAAGGTTGCTTGACACTCCTTATTTCGAATACACATATTTAGATTATGTGCGCTTCAGCCTGTCAGCAATCAGGTCGCAATATGCCACTTATTTTTGAGAGGAAGGTTGTTTAGGCGAATCCTCTCCCCTTGCTTTCGTCGTGTGCCTTCGAATATTTGTTTTTAAATTTGCAGAGGCCCTTTGGCTGTCATGATGCTGCCGGTGGAAGTACGCGTTTTTCTGATTTCTTTGTTGGCCCCGGGAGTACTCTTCACGCTGAATAATGTCCCTGCGTTACAGGAGTAAGTTTTTCGTCTTCATTTCGAATACATGCCAGATACAATCAAGTAACTCGAGTAAGAATTGGTTTGGATTGTTACATTTGGCCCGTGTGCTCTATTTAACCATGTTTCCTCGTTAGGTCGCTGCCTCTCCTTGGTGTTGGCACCGTCGTCCTTGGCTCTGTCTTTCTACTGCAATACCTCACTTTGCGCCACCGGAAGGGTGTTGACCCCATATTCTATGGTAAGTAATCCTAGAACATATAGTTTATTTTTGAAAGAACTTAGCCGTTCAGAACACAACCATATTCAGAGTTGAGTCTTTTTTGACCCTGCCTATATTTTTCGTCCAGTATTTGCGGAGTTCTGTTTCACAAGTCTGGTGGGCCTCACCAATGCTCTGGAGCAGGATGGCTTCATCTCCGGCTTCATGGGCTTCTACCTGAAGAAGGTGAGATCACTGCCATTTCAGTCAGTCAGTCAGTCAGACAGACAGACAGACAGACAGACAGACAGACACACACACACTACATTTTTCATCGTGTAGTATCACATGTAAAGCCCCACAGCGTCGCACAGACAGGTGTGCGTGCGAGAGAGTGCGACGACATCGCCGCCGTGTCCCCGTGACTCGCGCACGCCGCACGCCACATCCAACTGTGTTCTCGTCCCCCAGGGGGAACCTCACCTGAGCACGGCCTACGGCGTGATGATGTGCTACTGGGACGGCGCCCTCCACTTCCTCCTGCTCCTGGTCATGATCCGTCGGATGTTCAGAGGGTAAGAGGTGGCAGGGCCTCCGTCCAAGCCCACAGAACAGGAGCGTTCCCCGGGTTCCTCCTCACAGATGTGCTCTCCTCCGTAGTCGTTGATGGAGCTGTATCCTGTATTGTTTTTATGTGTGTTGTACAGAGAGTCCTTTAGGAGCCTGGGGCTAATGTGGGCGGGGTCTTCCATCGCGCATCAGATTGTTTTCATCCCTGGAGTTGTGATTGGTGAGACACACACACACACACACACATACGCGCACACACACACACACAGACGCACACACACACACCTCAGAGCAAAATATTGGTTCAGGTTTCTAACGTTAACCTTTGTTGTTTTGTGTTCAGGTAAATATGGGTCCAAGATTCACCCAGCGTTCTGGAGGAACACTCCTTTCCTGTTGCTTCCCATCTGGGTGACCACGCTGCTCTTTAACAGGCCGAGAGAGATGCCAATCATTCCAGCGGACAAGGTCAGTTTGACCACCACAGTAATCCACAAACAGACTGAGCGGCTGTGACATAACCTGTGGTTCTATGGAGCTTTTATATCCCATTTCTTTCAATTTCCCACCGGTTTACGGATGTGTATGGTGGTAGCTTGCTATCGTTATAGTTACTGATTCATAGTATTAATTTTGAAGTATTGATTTGTTGCATTGGGAAATGTTGACCAGGTTGCAGCGGCGCAGAAGAGAAGCATGCTCTCCCGGCCTGTGGACCTGGTCCTGTGTGTTCTTCTTCTGGGTGCCATCTCCTTCTCTGTCTTCAGGGGCTTTGTGAGTCACAGCGCCCCCTCTGGTTAATTTGGCTTTGCTGATTAGTTGCTTGAACAAATCATGAGAGTTGTTTAAGACTCGTGGGGGAAGGGGGGGGGGGGTTATGGGGGGGTCTCTGCAGGCACCCCAGTGCATCACAATAATTACATCATACGATACCCTCCTCCCTTTCTTACTCTCTCTTTTTTTTATTTCACCATCCCTCTCTCACTTCTTCTCCATCTCCCATGGAAGGTGGTTCTGGACTGTCCTCTGGATGCGTGCTTCACCTACATCTACCAGTACGAGCCTTACCTCAAAGACCCTTCAGGCTTCCCCAGGATCACGGTGAGTTCCCGGGGGCTTTTTACTGCGGCGTTAGCGACTCAGTGTCAGGCTCCAGGGGCGGACTGGCCGTCGGGAAGTTTGGGAAGAGTCCCGTACGCCCGATCCAATCCATGGCCAATGGTTTTTTATATTTGTATTTTATGGTCATAGTTTTTGTTATCTTTTTTAATTTCTGATGTCAATGTGTCAATGGTCTTAGTAAGTGTCTGTTCTTTTTGGATTCATAAATGTTAAGTTTGTGTGTGTGTGTGTGTGTGTGTGTGTGTGTGTGTGTGTGTGTGTGTGTGTGTGTGTGTGTGTGTGTGTGTGTGTGTGTGTTTACATGTTGCAGTTGTCGAACGTGAACACTCCCTTGGAAAATGTCAACGCCATATTGAGAACTGACCTCAGCCATATCCTCCAACGGGTAAGTAGACTACTTCTGGCCTGTTAGCCGTGATAATCATGATTTATTTTTTTTGTATATATACTCCAATCTTTGTCTTTGCCCTCCAGGGCTACGTGTCCTTCAATAACACGCCGGGTGCAGTGAGCAACCAGACCAGGGACATCGTGGAAAGTAAGAAGACATTTTCAGTCACTGTGCTAAAATAGTTTTATATCCTACAGTCATCCTACGGTACTTACTTTCCTATTCACCTGTATGAGAAAGGGCTTCCAAACTCTTGACTGATACTATATATCGTAAATTTCAATCTGTGACTATAGTTATTAAACCCTTAAACTAGATTTGTGTTACCATTTTATGGTTGGAATTATAGCTGTATATACCGTACTTTGAATCAGTGACTGAAGTTATTAAACCTTCGGAATAGAAAAGGATTGTTTGGTTGGAATTATATCTATAAATACCATAGTGTGTGTATTATCCCAAAGTCTTTTATCTATACCCCCTTCTCCTTCTCCTCATTGCTCCTTTTCACTTTCCTTCAATCACTCTTTTCCTTTCAGGAGTGCGGTCTCTGCTCGACGGAATCGGGAGCAACATCACCAGCTTCTCTAAGGTCTTCCCCCTACAGGCCACCCTGAACAACTTCACCATGTTCATCAGCCACACACAGTCCAAAATCGAGGATTCCTACCCCGAGCTGGACCACCTGGACTTTTACAGGTAACGCCAGCCGTTCGTCTGGGGCTTGTCTCTGCGTTCTCCATAATTTAGTTAAGATAATAATAATAATAACAGTAATAATAAATAGATAAGCATGCATTGTGTTAAAGTGCGCTTTACATTGTAGGAATTATATCACCCATTCCATATGCCCTGTAATATCATTAACTGTTTCTACCATTTTCATTGTGCATCTGGAAAAAATAAGTTTTGCAATTTTATCATATCATACTTATAGCAAAGTTCAGATGCATAACACAATTTTGGCGACACACACAGACAGGAACAAATGTAGTAGTCGAACCAAACAGTGGCATGCCTTTGCCCTGATGAGATGTGTGATAATGTGGCTCCCTCTGCAGGTGGATGGCTTGTATTGCCTTGTGCTGCATGGTGGTCCTCATCCTGGCCTTTAACTTCCTGGCTCTGCTGTGTGGCACTATGGGATACGACAGGCACGCCTCGCCCACCACGCGGGGGTGCATCTCCAACACCGGGGGAACACTACTTATGGCGTGAGTAATGTGTGTGTGTGTGTGTGTCAGTACGAAATGTGGAGGGAAAACATTGGCTCTGCACATTAAGTCTGCACACTCTTGCTCTACACATGTTTGCTGTGTGTGTTTGTGTGTGTGCGTGTGTGCGTGCGTGTATTTCATAACTAAAGTGTGTTTGCTATGCCTGGGTGTCTCCACAGAGGTGTGGGTTTTAGCTTCATGTTCTCCTGGGTGCTGATGGAAGCTGTGACCGCCACCTTTGTTGTTGGAGGCAACATGGAGAAGCTGATCTGCGAGCCTTACCACACCAAAGAACTCTTTCAGGCAATACAGGGACATTTAACATGCTATCTTTATTACTTCCTGTGTCAATTTTGGACCATTGTCTTGAGGAATTAACCATTATGATATAATAATGATAAACGGTAATAATAATTTAATTAATCGTATTTAGTTTTCTCAAGTCTCAAAGCACTTTACACAAATTGGTTGCCAATTTTAATGAATGTTATATGGAATGTTTACTGATGAGTCAGCTTTATTTTGTTTTTTATGAAAATGTGTTTTTTCAAGGTGTGATAACTTGTCTTGGTTGTGGAAACATGGCTTTCCTAACTTAGGTCTTGGACACGCCCCACCTAATCAACCCAGAGTGGAGGAACTTCATCCCAGGCTACATGTACAACGACTCCACCCTGGACCTGACCCTGGAGAGCCTCTACAGGTGGGCGGACACGGGCCTTATGTAGTACACACTCACTGTAAAACACTCACAGACGGCAACACAGTGTCACCTATTATGGTTGCTTCATGCAATTTCTTGTCTCATCTTGTTAGTTCAAGAAGCCGCTCTTGCCACTGTCGATAATAAGGGGCGTGCAACCCTCTTGATCCCAAACATACAATAAGCAGGAAGCTCTCCTGCCTCATTAGGTAGCTGGCCGTATGATAATACGGCTGCATTACTGTAGTCACTACATGAGCCTGCGCTTATGGGGACGAGCCAAATATATCAGGCGAAGTGGAAGGAGTTGCTCTGTCATCGTCTGCTTCTAATTGAAAATTGCTTTACTAAAGTGGCTGTGTCACAGAAAGAATTGTCACTTTGAGCTGTTGGGTGTAAAGACACTGCTAACAATTTGCGGGTAATTGCAGTGTAATCAGACTGACTGTTAAATCATTTTGTCCATGTATTTGTGTTGAGAACTGTTCATG
>JAVQJS010152692.1:0-44117 GCA_036024795.1 Galaxias rostratus | reverse complement strand
TCTCTCTCTCTCTCTCACTCTCTCTCTCTCTCTCTCTCTCTTTCTCTCTCTCTCTCTCTTTCTCTCTCTCACTATCCCTGCTCCTTCAGTCTCACAACATCTGTCTCTCCATTTCTGTTGCTTAAGCTCTCTTTTTCTGTCTCAATTTAGCCATTTTCATCTCAATCTCTGTGCTGATCTCTCCCAAGCTCACACACAAACAAACCCTTTTTACAATAGTCTAGACAACTCCAAAATAATCCTATTCAACACATGATTCACCCTGAGTAGTTCTATTGCTAAGGGCCACAAGACAGAAACAATAGAACTGCTGATATTCTTTTAAGCCAACAGCTCTTTTCTGGGTGTTGGGCGATTGAAAGAGGATGACTGGACCACCTTCTAAGTCTGTCTTCATTCCAGCCTAGCTCTCTGTCTCTCTGTCACACAACCCACTGGGCAAGGTTCACAGTTGAGCAAACCTGTTCCAGTGAAACACAGAACTACCAAGTAATGAACAAAAATATCTGCATAAATCCTCATAAATAAATCCTCTGATAATAAGCATGGCTAAGGTTTGCACATTCATAACCAATATCTTGCAATGCAGAGAGAAAGAAAAAAAGGATTTCTGATCAAACATTATGCATTTAGGTATCGCAGTATTTTCAAACAGCTTGTAGGTCGAAAGCTTCAGAAAGCAGACCCTTGGAATGCTGTTTTCTGATGTCCTACTAGAAGGTTTGGAAACTGCCACATGTTTTTTACTTATCTATTGTTTATATGGCATCCAGGGGGATTGCATCTGATCTATACTGGAATGGTCCACAGTTAATCAAACAATACATTAACTTATATTTGTTTCATTGTTTGTCTATCTGGATGAAATGGTATCCCTCCAAGGGCAAGGACTAGCTCACTATTGGCCGCGGTAGGCAGGATGTCCGCCTTCTACATCCCTACCAGTGCTGGCCAGCTTCAGGCCAGAGCAAGTTAATGTGTCCTCAGGAAGAAAACTACTGAGTAGGCCAACATGGAGGAGAGAGATGTAGATTCAAAATGGGCAGTTTTGCATCTGTAAAGTTGATATACCTAATTTTGAGTGTTTTATACATTCGCAATGTCCATGTTTGTCTGACTATGTCGAACCGTTTTGGCTACAATTCAGACATTGATATGGCGGTCCCACTAAAAGTTCTCAATATACTGCAAATTGTGTCTAAAACAGACCTGCTATAGTCTATACTGCAGACAGATGTTTGAGATATAAAATGTTTAAATTGATAAAGGTCCTGAGTTTGAATGTCTTTGTTGTCTTCCTTTTGCAATTCACATGTAATTCTATAGGAACTATTTAAGCTGTTTATTTGGCTTGTGTATTCTGCAATTTGAAGAAGTTGCAAGGTCAAAAGTTATTTTTTATTTATAACAAACGTACTTAAAGTACAACGCACCCGGAACATTGGGTTGTTGTAAGGGGTAAAACCGCAACGGAAACTTTCTCCCCCCTGGGATTTGGATGAGAGGTCAGCGTAGTAGAGCATGTGATTCTAAAGAAACTACTTTTGTGCCCCCTGTTCACATACACAAACACACACGGCCAACACGATAGACAGTAGTTGGAAGATGTAACGTTTGTGTTTGTGTGGAGAAAAAAAAGGACTTAATGCTTTTAGTTTCATGGATCACTTCTCTTGGCTGTATGCCCCATCCCCAACATATCTTATCATTTTATACAAATACATCTCACCAATACAAAACACATCTAGTTAACTGTTAACCTATGCAAATGCCTATGCACAAATCCTCAATGTCATCTGCATTATTCCAACGAAATGGCCAAATTTGATTGCATTCAGTCATTGTAAACTATGTGCCACCACATTGCCGAATGTGTTCAAAAGTATGTTAGTGTTTAATTGCACTGCAGTGCAACGCACACAGGCTGACGTCCTACCTTATCGGAATGCTGTTATTGTAGTGGGAAATTTCACACGACAGGTTCCAAAGTAATAATGCCGCTCTCATTATTTATAAGGGTATTTTCTCATAAGGCTCAGTGTAAATGTATTCAAGCCATGGTACTCAACTTGATACAAAATAATACACTCCCTCAAATACATCCCTTTCAATTCAATTGGAACACAGCTTTCATTCTAGATATGACCGTAGTAATGCATCAACATGATTAGCGTTGACCGCGTGTGTGCCCAAAACCGTCATGCATAAAACATTGCAAGTCTACAGTTCACTGTTTTTACTATTGGATACTGTTATGCCATTGCCTTGCTCAATATGCGTACTGCATTCCTATCGTTTTTCCACCCGGTCACGGCTCTCCCAGGGGTCGCTCCATGGTTTTTTAGAAAGAGCAATTCACTTTTCTCTGGCAATGAGCGACCACTCATTCTGGGAACATACAGCGTTCCCCCTTCTTAATCAAAACAAGTATCTCTGTAAGAGCAACAATCCCCGATGTTTTTGTTACTCCTTAATACCCCCTTTGACTTCCTTTTCCTTTCTCTGGCGTGTTTAAAAACATACCAATAGGATAAAAAATTGTATAGATAGAAAATGTCCCCATAGTTTTGTTCCATACAAATTCTGTTGTTGCTATTGACTGTAGTTTAGACATTTATTTGCAATTAGAATCTACTGAGCAACAGTTCAAGCAGTCCCTGTTGTCTGTTCATGTTAAACAAATTGTTATGGTTGAATGCAATCGTCTGAACTGTTGTGATTCCTATCTCTATAAAAGCATTGTCCATAAAGTTTTTCTTGTATTCGCGCGCAAGCAGGAAAACTCATGGTTGCCTATCAACCAGCAATGATTTTCCAGCTTTTGGCAAGCTGCTACGTTTGTTCAAAGTAGATCGAATGCATGGGACGTGTCGAGAGGACACAATTCAAGTGCAGTAGTGAGGTTTCTTTTCTTTCAGCGGTCATATGTGGATGACGGTCTGGGAAGGAGGTGCGGCAATCGCGAAGAGCGTTTGACAGAGTCAACGTTGTGCGTCCGGTCTGGGCTGCCCACCTCTTGTCAACGGAACATAGTTACTTTAAGTTTTAACGTGTAAAAATCGAGGACTTGTCATCAGATTGGAATAGCATTGTTTGATAGAAGAATTGGGCAACAAGTGACTGAGGGTGGTGAAAGTGCTGGTTGCGCGTGAGAATGGACAAGCACAAAGGTTAGTCTGATCACTGATTGTCAATTCATTGAAGACTGGCCTATCAGAGATTAACATCCTTTTGCTGTTGATAAATGTAAACCGTTCACCTATTTATGAGGTATTGCCAACAAATGCATATATTCATAAAAGTAAACAAGTCAAGTTAATAATAGTTTACATAATTTTATACCATGTATAGTGAACTGCTTCATTGATTAATTCCTTTTCTAGAACCAGGTCAGTCAATAATTACCGTCGTACACCACCATCAGCAGCATCTGGCAAAACAAATTAAGACAACAAAAGCTCTTAGATAGACATGACCGAAAGATAAAATTTCCAACTGATGCAATATGTGATATTTTAAGAAGGCCTAAATAACCCATTGCCAAATTCAAGAGGTCTTTTCAAACTCTTCCTATAACCATTGAGCACCCCTTTTGAGAAAAGAAGTACAGGCTCAAGGCTATTGTTATCACCACCCGTTTTCACCTTAACATATTCTGTATACTGATTAATTCCAGTAGCAATTGTGCACACATGGATTCCGCAAATTCTTGCGTTTTTTTTTTTCTCATAAGAATGTGTAGGGCGGTTTAATACTGTATTAATTTTTTTTTATCGTTTTGACTATCTTTCGAAAAACAAAGTTTTCTGAATAATTGTCGCTAGTTTTATTGGAGCTATAGACTCTTCACTAATGAATAAACCTCTTGAGAGTGTATGGACCAATCACAAAGGACTCAGCAGCCTTGTGAAAGTATACCTAAGCAAATGTTTTGTGTTTATGGAAAAGTCACTCAAGTACTCAAATGGAACAACTGTGATGCATTATAGCAACAGATTCTGTGGACATGCAAAATACCCCTTTTTAGTCACTGATATACCCCAGTTGGTGTGAGAAGGTGGCTTTCAAACAATTCAGACCACTGTTCTTGAATTCTTGTAATTCATAAGAAGAACTTTTCTCTATTGTGAACTATTTGGTGACATGCAAGCAGCCTATTTGTAATTTTGTCATTAATTAAGAATTTCTTTCAAATGCCATGTTCGACAAAAGTTTAAAATCACTAAAATATCAGTACATTGTTTTCATGTTGCCATTCACTTACATGTATTTGCAAAGACTGATCAACACTGATCCTCTACTTTCCTTGGACAAATGTTGTATTTTTATATGCTACAGAAGTCCTGTAAAAAAAACATGCCGTACCAGTAGAGCATGATGGGACGCTGTGGCTTGATTGGGCTGTAAAGTTAACTCTAAACGCAGCACAGAGAAGGAGATACAACCTGATAGGGAGCAGTGGTCCCACTGCCTTAAAGCAAGTGACTTCACTGGGCAAAACCATGCACTTGACAAGGCAACCTGTGAATCCTGTAAAAGACAAATTCCTTCAAATGTAACCCCACATTTGGTTGAGCTTGCGCTCCCTTTTGTGTTAGTCCTTTGGCTTGTCGATGAGTGTGATTTTGAAACTCTCGGCGGTTGTATGAGGAAGTGTACCTGAGTGAACTAGGGGCCTGCCGGGAACTTCAAAGGTGTGTCGGGTCTCAGGAGGTGTACCTGCCATCGGGGAAAGGGTAGCTTGGGTTATTCAGGAAGCTGGACAGGGCTATAAAAATGATGAAAAGAAAGACACTCTTCTTGTTAAGGGGTAATAGGAAACTGTGTGTGAGTATGTGTGTGTCTGTTTGTGTGTGCGCGCACACGGGCGTGTGCGTGTGTGTGTGTGTGTGGCCCTTTTGATACTGTTCTTAGTTGCTTTAATATTTGAAATGTTGCTTTATTGGCTATTATGTTTCGGTTTTTAGAATGTTGCCGGTCAGCAAATTCAGTAGTCACTCTCTTTCTAACACACATAAACACATTTCCTTAAAGCCAGTGGGCAGAGTGTGTATGGGGAGTATGTACAGCATTAAGGCAGTAGCAAGGCTTTCATGTTGGCAGCTCCTGGGACGGCAATCCTTGTTAGTTTTTATGTGTGGTTCACCTCCCAGGCCCCTGCCTCTAACCAGTCCTCTTTGGCTCGTTAAGCACCCCGCTTCTCAGCTGTCCTAACTTCCTGTGGGTTGGCCGGCCTGCGTTTCAACTGTCCGACAACTTTTGCTTCCTTGCCGATTTTGCTTTGAGCTCTTTTATGAAGTCCAATGGTTCGGTCAAGCGAAGGTCCCTGTGGAGAGGAGAACGATACGATACAGTGGAAGCTTTGCTTTAGCAGCATCAGTAGGTAGCGGTGCATGTTCCTGGGTGGTAACGCACCACAGAAAACAACACTGATCTGACACGATGCCACGGTGATGGGGTTCCCACTTTGCTCTTACTCCAAGGTCCATGCCTGACATTGCTTTTGCTCTTGGTGTGTGCTTGTTTTTTGTCTCATGTATTTGTTAAACATGGACATCTCTCAGTTGTGTTTTCTATGTAAAAGTGCAAAGAGGCAGGCACATGAAGAGTATCTGGCAGAAGAAGACATCCCTCATGACTGTGGAGCAGCCCACCACGGGGCCCTACTATGTTACTGGGGAGCTTGTTTTTAGGAGATAAGGAGGAGAGGGAGGGAGCGAGGGAGCGATAGAGGGAGGACAGGATGTTGAAGAGGTGGCTCTGCGCTTAGACAGCCTCATCTATACTCTGTGGCCATGGTGACATATTACACATTGCTGTGTGTGTGTGTGTGTGTGTGTGTGTGTGTGTCCCTCACGGATTGTTTGTCATGAAATGATTGTGTAAACCCCCTCTTGCTTATCATTACTACAATTTGCTCTGTACACACACAGGAAAAAGAAGTAACCAGCCTTATTGTTATTGATGTTATTTCAGAGATTGAATCGTGGGATTCTTGTGAAACACTGTTTGTTTTTCATCTGTATGTGTTCCCACTACGTGACCACACAACATTTAGTGCATGCTCTACCATGCCCAAACATGCTGCTCTCTTTGGCCATCAAGCACACCACATACTTCAACTATGACTAAAAGGGAACTCAGATCACATCAGCTAAGCCTCAGTGCACTGTGATCAATGTAGCAGACAAGGCTACGTCCAATAACGTATAGCGGGGCTGTCTACTGGAGTATTCTTCCTCTCTTGCACCCGCCTCTTCTTGTTGTAGACAAAAAGTACACAGAGCCCAATCTCACCTTTAAAATCTCTTTCAAACAGACACAGATACACTCGCTTCATGTTGCACTTTTTCACTCACTCCTTTCTTTTTCCTCCCCAGGCTTTAGTTTATTTCTTCTTTCACACAAATTGGCTTCATACATTCAATGGGTGTCTGTGGGTTTAAGCAAGGGACATGCAGTTCAATTGGTATATTATTTCACCCATTTCTTTGAGTAAACTAACTGGCATAATTGATAGGCCCAAGTGAGTGTGAGTGTGTTCGACAGTAATACTTACCTTTACAGGGTTAAAATGTACATTTTAGAAGTCACAGCGCCATTCAGAGTGAGAGAGGTGGTGAGCAGCAGATCGCGACCAGCTCTTATTAGCATCTCAGCCTTTCATAGACATCACTGAAACTATGAGCTGAGAGAAAAGAGACAGAGAGGGAGAGAGAACCTCAGTGTGTTTGGGTAGCATGATCTGGACTGTAACATTGTTATCAGAGGTCTTTTGCAAAGCTTAAATGGGCAAAATAATGTACATATGGGAGATGTGTTTTTGTGTTCCTTATTGCTGTAAGAAAATAATTGACGTCAAATAACCTTTGTCTGCATTTTGTGAAATCAGCATACATCTACTCTGTATGCGGGTTACCTTAAACTCAAACATCTATATCTAAACTAGTCAAATGAGTTGTGGCAGTCAAACAAAGAACTTTTCTTTCCATTGTTAGACATATTGTGTATTGCGCAGCGGTTGATAAGAGAACCTATTACACTTTGTTCATTAAGGTTTTCTTCTTTTAGTCCTTGGGGTTATTTTGCAAAGAATATCGTATTCAACACATTTCTGTCCGTTCTCTCAGTCTGCCAAAAGTGAACCTTAGCCATCGGTAGTATCACTTCTTGTTGGTCCTTGCCCTGCTCAAGAGGGACTACAAGTGAAAAGACTCCCACTTCCAACCTAAGATAGAAACCGAAACAGGGAAATTCAACTGTTTGCTCTCATTTTGAAAAGCCTCGGAGTGAGGTAAGCTTTAATTGATCAGCATTGGTGACTGGAACTGTGCTGTGCTAGACTTATACTTACCTCCTTTTGACTTAGGGATGGCGTAGCTGTTCTTAGCATACCCTCGCCCCCCCCCCCTACCGGTTGTGGAAATGCCTGATGAAGTCACCAAGTTAACACCCGTTCTCTTCAAGCAAAGTTTCTACGGCAATACCAACCCGAACACAGCTGGGGCTAATTCCCCCGTGTCCACGTCCCTGCCCATCTGTTGATGAAAACTCGTAGCATACTGCTTGCCAAAAGCTGCTGACAGCCAATCCGGTTGGCCCCAGGTTCTGTCATCAACGTGCCACTGCCACGTTCACAAGAGCACAACTAATCTCTCACTGGACATACAGATGGGGACGTTGTTAGCATAGGGGTCAATAAGATAAGATTCAAAATCATCGCCAGGTTAAAAGACAGGGTTGAAAAGTCACTAGCTAACTACCCCAGGAGCATCCAGTCAGTGTGGCTCAATCCAGGTAGAATAATGTGCACTCAAAGGCTTCAGTTTATTTTTAACACAACCTTCCCTTTTAGATTGGAAATACTCGTTCCAGGAAACAACATCTCGTCAGTGTGTCGTCTGCCTGGTTGGGGGACACACCAACCCACGTCTGGTCTGGACAAAGATAGGACAAGAGTCCTCCAGTTTGACCGACGTGGAAGCTAGAGAGTACAGTAGAGAGGCTATGGCTTTGTAACTAAGTCTTCACAAAGGGCATGGTGTGCTGCTGTTGGTGTTCTCTAGGCTAAACGGCCTCGGGTGATTGCTGAGGATGAACTCAGCCCGGACGTGCGCCACGTCGCTCACACTGACACTGTGGCACTGTGGCCCAGAGGCCAGGGTCATTGTTCACAGTTAGCTAGCATCTGCCCAGCAAATGGGCCAGCCCCAAAACTAGTGGAGTCGGCCCAGCAAGTCTCAGAAACAAGTTGGACAGGAAGCAGGAAGGTCAGTCCAGACAGACAGACAAATTCTGAGAAAGTCACTGTACTGACAGAAAGGCTGATCGGTCAATGGAGGTTAAGACTAGGAGATTTGCAGAGATGGACATGGGGCTGGACCGCAAATAGCTAGCCAGACACGCAGAAAAACAGTCAGCAAGGAAAACCGGTAAACAGAAGAGCTTCGACAGTCAGACTGAAGCCGATTACACATGCACAGTGCAAAAACAGACCAACAGGAAAAACATTTTTAGATCTGCTATATACTAAATGCAGCACACAGAAACAGAAGAGATGTGAAAAGCAAGTCACTTTCATTTCATTTCATTTCACAGAAACTCAACAGACAAAGGAAATGTTGGGGAAAGCTGAAACTGAACAGGTAGCGGCCTGGTGGTTATCATTGAACTAATTATTACAATTTCACGTTGGAGGCTTTGCATTAGTTAGATGTCCAGTTCAATTGGTTTCTTTCTTTTCTAAATGAGAGCATGGACATACAGCTAGTCCTGTGTAATTTCCCATTTTGGAGGCACAATGTGCAAAAATGGCACAATATGCAAAAGCTTTGAATGGTCGTGCTGGGTATTTAAAGTTTTGTTCACATAGTAACACTTGTGTGTTTTAATAGTGGAGGAACACCCACACATAATCATTAGAGGGCACACATTATGAGCACACATGATGCGGTCAGTTCCCCCATGCATAAACGTACAGAGGGCTCCCTGTTCGAGAAGATCTGCTGTGTATTTTAGACAGAGGGATTGGGTGAGCGATACAGACCAATGGAAGCAGAGTGCAGTTGCAGTAGGAAGGGTCTGGAGTGATAGAGGGTGGCTGAGCGAGAGACCGGAGCAGTTGTAGCACCACAGTGGTTATTGTTGGAGGCTGAACCAGGAGCAGCATCTGGTCCTGTTTTTGGAGACTCTGCAGGCCGCCAGGCAGCAGCCGCAGAAGTCGGGTCCTGTTGGCGAGGCTTCAGAGAACCAGAGCCTGTGGCCCTTCTTCTCTACGCAGTGAGTTCTCCTTAGTCAGCAGCTGTAGGGCCATGGAGATGGCCCGGGGGCCCCAGGCGTATAAGCACCTCACCTATGGAGTTAATGAACATGGAAGAATACCTGTTGTTTGTTTGCATATGGGAACTTTTATGGTGTCGAAGGCCTGTGAGGAACCCTGTGCCCCACCATCAGTTGGGGATCTGTGTGAAAGGCCAAAGTGTTGTGGGAGAGTGTGGGGGATGGGCCCTCATGCTCTGGAGGGGTCTGACCAAACGGAGGGGGATTAGCCGTCTCTTCTTACACTCCTCTCTGCACCTGCACTGCCTCCACAGCTTCCTCTTCGTGTCTCCTTTCTCTCGTTCTCTAACCCCCAGCTAACAGACCTGCCCTACTCCAAAAGAGCTGGTGAGGGGGTTCTTTTTGACAGATTGATTTCTTTTTAATTAATGCTCTGGACTTTGAGGAAAGATATTGAACAAACAACCAATGATTATCAGAGAAATCTTTTGGTAATGTTTTTACAAGTTATGAAGTTCAAAAATGTATTTAAATTCAAATTGAATTGAAGTCTCCCTGAATATGACTGGTCTTGCTTTGGCCGTCATTGTTTGTTTGCAATATGTTTCCAAGGCGAACTGTTTCCACTGTATCAGGTCATAGTATGTCTTTTGAATTCAACAATATTCTTACAATCTCACCCTCTCTTCACAAAGTCATCGTTTGTGACAAGCTGACAAACAGCCAGCCTTGTTTGAACTTCTTCTTTGACTAGTCATTTTGGGAGGTTGCGTTTAGACTAGAGTTATGCTCCAAGTCAAATCTGACTTCCATTTGTCTGGGCTATGATGTATTTAATTCTCTGTAAATATAGTGAAACTTGAGGTGAAAACTGGAGTCTGAGGGTAAACAGTGATTCGCACAGCATGAATTGTCGCAAAGTAAGCAATGGGGGGATATTTGCTTGAAACCCCACTTGTACTTTTACTTCTGGTCAGGTATAGTTCCTGCTAAAGGCGTACACACACACACACACACACACACACACACACGGACACACACACACGGACACACACATGCATGCATATACACATTTATACTAATTTGCAACACCTTGCCCTGAACCTTTCACAGGAACAGCAGCGAGTCAGGCATCTTCAGCAGAGTCAACAGTGTCTGAGTCACCAGGGCTCTAAGATTTGACCAATCCAGAGCCAATTCACCGTCTCTTTAAATGTGTTGCCTGTAGCTGAAGCATTTATTTATCCACCATCTTAGGAAAAAAAGAATGCTCCTATAACCTGACCCTCTTCTTGTTATCTTGGAATGGATTGTGGCTGCTAATAATTTGCATTTTACTGTAAGATTGTTGAAAGTATTTACCAAAGTTTTAAAATTTGCAGTTAGCTACTGTGGAAACTTTTGATATTTCACTGTTTTACTATTTTTGGAGAAAACAATAAAGCAGTTCATTTCTTTATGTTTACAAAAGGATTGTAAATAATACAAGGAAAAGCAACAGTAACATACTAATGTATCTCCCTCAATTAGAAGCACAAGTCACTTAAATGCAATTTTCCTTGTAACAGTTAATTTTTTTATTTTAGAAAAAAACAACAATTATTTTTTTTCAACTGTTACACTACAGACCTGTAGTGTCCTGCAAAATAAGAGGAGATTTACCTATATGATGTTGCAATGGAGCTTGTGAAATTTGGTTAGAGCTTCAGCTCTACCATTGGATCATTGAATACTCTATTTCCGGAGTTCAGTGGTTTGGTTGCCTTAGTATTACATTTTATCGTGGCTTTTTGGTTGTGGGTTTAGAGTTTCTGCTCTGGACAATATTTGGTAAATATTAAGATGGATAGTCAAAACTCCTTCATCTTGAAGGTGTAACCTGTAAATAATTATTTTTGGGTGTGGTTGTAAATGTCATTTTATACTTGCTGTTGCCAATATCACCTGTCATAGTCAGATAGACAAACCTAATCCTAGACCGGCAATCCTTTTTTCTACCAAGCTAATCAATTTTCTTAAAAATAAAGCTGAACCCAGATCAACATGAGAAGTGACTTTATAACAAGTGAAAAGTCTTTAAAATGTAGGCCTAGTGCTTCTGTAAGTGCCATAATGACCCACTCTCGTTATTTTAGACAAGCAGAATGCTAATGTATCTATTGCATTGTTTCACTGTATCCACAGCCATCCATTAGGCTTGGCAGTGGGCGTTGTGCCAACCTGTAACCCATGGACACAGCTGAGTCCAGACCCCTGTCATGTCAGCTGACTTTGTTTCCCAGGGTCCCCCGCTCCGAAAGGGCATTGCGAGTCAATCTCAGCAAACACACAGAGGGAAAGGGTTGGGAAAGGCTTGACTGTTGCTTGCAAAGGAAGCTGAACAGGGATGCTTCATGTTCTTAGTAAATAATTTATTTGCCCTCGTGTTTTGTGCCTGAAGTACATCTGCTGCTGAAACAACATATTTGACAAGGGCAGTTTAGTGACAGCAGGATAGTTGTACTGTCAAGTGAGTTGTTTTGCTGATGGGGTATTTGTCTGAGATTGTTCCCCCACTTAGACGTCATCTTCGTGTTTGCGTGTGTACACTTTTCATCTTGCATAATGTTTTGCTAATTTGTGTTAACAACTAATTTGTATATAGGACTTGCCTCGGCTGACCATGCCTGCTAAATCTGACTGGGGTCTGATTAGTTTAGTTTGTGTGAATGCTTGCATGGGCAATGGCGGTAGCCCTGTGTAAACTGCCCCCATGTTTATCTAGTGAAAGTGTCTAAAATGGGGATGATTTAGATGAACATAGCATATCTCAGTGTGGAAACACACACACGCACACACACACACACCAACAGCTGACTCAGTATGAGTAGGAGCTGTAGAAATAACACAACTCCCTGGGAAAGCCAGGCCTTTCCAAAAGGCATAGCTGACTTGAGTTTGACGCCTTATGCAGCAGAACATCTCCTTCTCAGTCTCTTTGATGTGTGGGAGGCTGAAGGCTCAGGGCACTAAGCCCTGAAGACTTGATGACGAGGTTGGGCCAGAGGAAGACAGAAAAAGGTGTAGCTCACTACCAGAGAGAGTTCAGACTAACAGCATTAATTAACAAGACCTGAAAGAAAATGACAGAAAGACACAATTGAGAAAGGTTTTGATGAAATTTGTGATTATCTTATGATGAGGAATGTTACCTTCACCAGACTTAATGTAAATAGGTATCCAAATCTGTCCATCAATGGAATTGTTTGTGTGATAGCATCCCTTTGATGTACCTATATTTAATGCTGACTGCTTCATTGTTCTACTATTAATGAGACACACCGGACATTTCCAATGTGGGGCTTCAAACTCTTAACACAAATGTAAGAGCAGCATCAAAACAAGATGGAGGTCTTCACTAGCCAATGAAAGAGCTGCCACTTTCCCTTCTATTTGATCACTCCCTTCCTCTTGAGATCCTTTAGTTTCTGTAGTGCTCACACAGGGAGGTCTGTGAGGTTGTAGCCATGCACTAGGCCCAAGGGGACAAAGAGGAGGGGGGATGTGAGCTCGCCGCTGACCTCTGGAGGATATGTGTGGGCAGTGCCTGTAGGCCCGCAGACACAGTGGTCCTGTTCAGCCCAAACCAAGGCCCGCCCCCCCTGGCCTTGACCTTTCCCTGACTGCATGTGGGCAGAGGAGACTGATAGAAGTCCTGCTGTCATCTCGGTGCAGGCGGTACAGCTAAAGCTGAACGAACGCAATATACTGAAAATGTCAGAACCTGTACAAGAGGCCAAATGTTATTTGGGCTGTTATTAAGAAAGAGCAAAGTCTTGAGAAATATGGAACTTTGTTCCATCTTGTTCTTGTAAAATCAAGGCACATGCTGGCATTCATCGACCAGAAACGCTGCCTGAGTAGCTGCTAATGTGTTTTCTTTAAAGAACCAAAGAAAGATAACTTTAGGGGTTGTATCGTCTCCTTTGAAATCCAACCTGCTCAGTCAGGTCTTTTGAACTACCAGTTTATGTGGAGCCTGTTATGATCAATTGCTTTGAACTCTTTTGAATATAGACCTTTTTGTTTGTCATTCCAGTGCTGGACCAGCTAATGGAGGAGCTCCAGAAGTTCTTGCATATCTTAGACAAGGAGAACCTTAGTGGGAACGCCACAGTCCAGAAAAACCTGCTGTCCGACCTGCTGCTGTCCTACAAGGCCTCAAATGGTAATCATGGTCAACCTTTAACCTTTTAACCCCGTCCTAAGGACTCCCTCACGACACTTTTAATGTAATATTTAGGATTACAAAAGGAACCCGCTGGTGATGCGTGTGTACATTCGGACAGCGTAAGTCTATTACTGTTTTAATTAATTGGAGTTTGGTGTCAGTCCATTTTTGCATTGGATCCTATTATATGAACAGTAGGTTTGTTAAAGTTGAAGTGTCCTCTCGCTGACAGCTGTGGGTTTTCTTGTTTTGCTCCTGCCCCCTCCTCACCCCACGTCTTCCCGCTGCTCCAAACTGTATCGTTTTTCCAAGGCTTCTCCCCCCTCAGGGTCCCTCACTTCCAGCAGTTTATAAATAGCGTTCATTTCCATCCCTTCAAATCTGTTTTCACTGTTCAGGCAAAACACAGTTACTCGTCTGTACTGGATCGTTTCATTTGTGATATCCACTTCAAAGGAGACGTTCCCACCAGAGTGTATCACCAGCGATTTCGCCAAGGTCACAGGGGTTCTTGGTTTTATTTTTCCTTTCAGGCGACGTCCTTTATCGACTTGAAGACAACCATTGATTCAGTAGGCGATCCCTGAATGGTGAATACAAATGAATATGAGAGCTTACTGCTGTTGAAGCTGGTCTGTTCCCAGGTCAACCCCCCTCCCCCCAACATGTGACACTCTGAGAAGTCATTCCAAGTTGTTCATGTGGCAAGAAAATTTCACTTTGACAAAATATGTGTTATCTTCGCTTCTCAGTGACGACAAACCAGAGTCAATATACGCACTGTCCTTTCACGCTGTGTCAAGTCCCCCCAGCAATCTAAAAGATTCACATGATTCACTACTGCAAATCGTTGAAGAACAATGATATGTCATGTCTCAAAGCTCAGTGACTAGTCTAGTTTTGAATGACATCCTATCCATCAGAATGAAGCCTTTGTTGGACGTGTCACCCGTAGGTGGAGCAGTCTGGGAGAGAGTTCAGGTGGTGTGCCACACACTCGCTGGGATCTGTAGTGAATTCAAAGAGATATCTGACACAGTGATCAGTCTGTCCTCTGATGGATATGGACTACGATGAGAGGGGAGTCAATGGAACCATCTGTCTGCACAAAGGCCGGTTTGTCAGGACAGGAGCCCTTCAACGCTATTGCCTTGACTTTGCCAGAGCCTCATTGCACCTGGTCGCTCTTTAATTGAGAGACTCTACAGTCATACACACAGCATCCAGCGTTGACGCAACCATCTGTTTTATATATTGATAAAATCTCACAGACACAGAATTTTCATTTGTTGACCCAAAACATCAGATCGTCATATTTACAATAGATGTCACTAACCAATCATATTGGTCAGCAGGATAACAATGTTTGCATCTCCTCCAATGTTCTCTTAGGTGGTGATGAGGAATACATCTACATGAACAAAGTCCCTGTCCCAGGAAAGGACAAACTGGACAAAGGTGAGAGGTTAACCTTTTTCATTTTGACATTTCAAAAAGGGTTCTTTGGCAATCATGGGTGTCTGTTAAACATATTTGTTTCAGGTATAATTTCGTACTCACTTCACAGCTCTGCAAGAATTGTTGCACATTTCAAATGCTACTTAACAAAGCAAATGTGTGTGTGTGTGTGTGTGTGTGTGCGCGCGCACGCGCACGTGCATGCCTGTATGAGGTGTGAAAAGAACCACCCCCACACACGTACACCCCTCACTGACACCTGCGGAGGACGTCTGAGATCGCCAATAGTTTACAGTGGTAACACATATGGCACGCACCCGACATCCACGATATGTGCGGAGTTGAATTGGCGTGTGCATAACCTGTTCACATGTCGTGCATGTCGTGTGCGTGTTGCTTTAGGCACATGTGATATATATGCACAGATGCCTGTCTGCGTGTTCGCCTGTAAATGTGTAACGTATGCATTACTATTTATGCACAACGCGTGTGTGTATATATGCCTCAACTTTTCGTCTCTTCCCGATCCAATAGCTGTGGTTGAGACGGCCGTAGCCTATTTAAATTCTCTATAATCCCTAGTTTAAAATATTTTTGTTTTGAATCCACTAACTAAATATAAATATTAAACGCTGTAAATTGCATTTAAAATTATTTTTGTGGTGGCCCGATTCGTTTTGAACCCAATTAGGCCTATACCTCCTTTTTAGAAAGATAAAAAATATGGGAGATGATCTGGAAAATATTTTAACAGTAAGTAGTGGAAGACAAGGGTAATGAAGGAAAAGCAAAAGAAAAAAGAGTTGGACAGCTTATAGGCTTGATGCCTGGTGACTATTACGTTCAGTTATAATATAGGCTACTTATTAAAGGCTATTTTTATAACGAGTATGGGAACAAACCAAATCCATGTCGGCTTCTCTTTGGTTTCGGGCGAGGTAGAACACACAACAACACTCATGAAATCGCCTTCATAGCCTGCAATGGCAAGTAATTGTTTAGGACAGAATAAATCTCTACCGAAAACTTGAAGATCATAGCCTATATGCTGACCATTCGTTTCAAAAGTTTGTTTATTTTATCATTGGAACGGGAACTAGGCAATTCCTAACTATTATGAAGTTATGGATGTTGCCTATTTAACTTCAAGTCCCGCCGTCGGTCTCAGACTTCCCGTTGCCTGCACAATATTTATTGATGTACAAAGTGGGCAGAAGAGTGTCCTAAATATTATGTCAGGAAAAGATAATAGTTGAGGTATACACGCACACATACTTCATGTGCAGGCGTTGCTTTGCAAGTGGCATTGTTGCGCAGGGGCGGGGCCATAGACTTGATTGACGTGCACAACACCAGCGTCTGCAAAGGACGCGTATGTGAATGCCTGAACTTTCCTCTTTCTGGACCCGTTGAAAACCCGTTTAAACGGGAGGACAGAGAGAAGGGTAAAGTATTGAAAGTCATGTCCAGTAAGTAATGCTGAGACGTGCACATTACAACCATGGAAATAACAGCATACAGCAATAATAACATAAATAATGTTGAAGCCTATGCTGTTGTTTCAATGTGGGACGAGGGTGAACATCTGAATTGGGCACTTTGACTAGTTTGAGCAGAGAAATGTCACTCTTAGCTATGTAGGATACTACATATCCACTCACACAGATCTAGGGATATGGCTTGTCTATTTGAAGCACAATTCTTTAAACTTTTATATTGCAGCGGGTCTATAGAAAAGTAAACTATATGGTTTCACTTTGAAAAGTTGTTCAATTAAAAGATTGATATATGGTGTTACTGAGACATGAGACATGCGTGCTTGAGGCAGCGGAAGAGGAAGAGGAAGGTGAAGGACACAATAACAGTTTGACAGAACCTTAATGGTGTCACAACCACGAGTACACCCACACACAGCCCATCGAGGAAAGTAATACTTCCCTTCAACCCCTCATCCCCCCACTTCCTGTCTGTTTCTCAGTACCCCTTTCCCTCCTTCCCTCTACTCAATCCCACCATCTGAGGCCAGGCTGTTTGGTTTGGACTCTGATGAAGAGGGAAATTTAGCAAAGCACTCCTCCTGACACACACACACACACACACACACACACACACACACACACACACAAACATTGAGTCTGCAGAGACGCTAGTAAAGTCACGGGTTTACTTTTACAGCCACCTTAAGCACATAGAGACCCTTCTTTGGATCTCAACTGACTCTTTGACCCCTATGCACATCGACCATTCTTTTCCCTAGATATTGGTGATATTTTTTGAAGGAGGGCTTTAAAGAGAGATAAAAAGATGTTCAAGGCTCACAACACTTAGTTTCACCAAAAATATAAATCCTCATGGCAACACTAAAGCCTTTAAAATGTTAGTGATGATGGGTCAGAGCACTGTCACAGAAATTCGAAGTGTTGGAAGTTCTATGTTGTTTTTAACTTACTCAGTTAAACTAAGCCGTGCATGGAATGTAACAGGCATTTTCCTGAGCTGACAGTAGAAGGTCCTTCTATGGGTCCTGCCATGTGTAACACTCAGGTACAGCTATTGTCTGTCCAAATGGACTACTAATGTCGCAAACTGTGCAATACCAACTGCTTGTGTTCCTATGGCAACCCAGATGTCAGCACTTGGAAGTGAGTGGAATGTCTGCAGTGAGGAGGGAGACCATTAAGGCATGACCGTAGTGTAGCCTCCAGAAAAGCCCTCCCAGAGTGTATGGGACTTCTAATGTCTGGTATAGTTTATGGAACAAGTTACAAATATACATCTGTCAGGCCTAACCCAAAGTGTTAAAGTATATTGGTACCTTGTAAATACTTCATACTTTTGTATGTGGGTTCTGTGGTCCCTGCAACAAAAAGTCAGTGTCTCGACAAAAGCTAGGATGTAAACAGGAAAGTTTCAGACATCCAGTATCGTCACACAAATTGAAAATTGGGACGAGTTTAATTTGAAATCAAATGAATTCACAATTGGGCCTCATTGCTTGTACCTCTGTTAGCAGATGAATGGCCAGATGCCATGGCCAATGGAACGTCGAGAAAACATGTCCCCGCACCACAGAAGAGTCTTCCGGATCTCCCTCCACCCAGAACAGTGAGTGACCTGAAGTTTTGCCTTAGTCATACTACAAACACTGTGCATGTTTCATTAGCAGCAGCTTCCCCTACACTCACACTGAGCATGTTTCATTAGCTGAAACTTCCCCTACACTTACACTGAGCATGTTTCATTAGCTGAAGCATTGACTTGGTCTCTCAACACACACGGGGTATGGTTCATAGGCAGAAGCTATACCTCTATTTTTTATTCATTAGTTATACAGCGCACTACTATAGTATTGTTTATTACCTACATGCACATTGAGGCAATTAAGGTCAAAATGTGTACTTTCCTTGCACATTTACTACTAAAAAGTCTCACACTCACTGCTCAAAAGCACACACACTCACAAATCATCCACTCACTTTACATTAGCCAGTGAACCCTCTTAAATAGACTAATGAAGAGCTCACACACAAACAATGTGCTCATACACTCACAAAACATCAACTCACTATAACTACTAAATGGACTTGCAGTCTAATAACATTTTCACACTCACATTTGAAAGCATTCATACAAACATAAAGTGCTTTTACATTATCTATAGAACCCTCTTACATAGACTAGTGAAGCACTCACAAATAAAAGGATCATGCATTTACTATCAAGCACTTTTACAATAATAAAAAACCCACTTACATTCATTACTGAATGCACTTACATCCACAAAACGAAATTTCACTCACTAAAAAAAGCATTCATACACAAATTGAAAGCACTTTTGATTGAAATTGAATATTTGGGGGCAGCACTGTCGCTTAGTTGTTAGCACTGTTGCCTCACAGCTAGAAGGTCCTGGGTTCAATCCCCGCCTGACCTAAGTAGCTATCTGTGTGGAGTTTGCATGTTCTCCCCATGTTAGCGTGGGTACTCCGGGTACTCCCACAGTCCAAAAATATGCAGGTTGATTGGTGACTCTAAATTGTCCGTAGGTGTGAATGCGTGTGAGTTGTTGTATGTCCGTATGTGTTAGCCCTGCGACGGCCCGACGACCTGTCCAGGGTGTACCCCCCCTTGCGACCCTGTATAGGATAAGCGGTACTGCTAATGGATGGATGGATGTATATTTGGAATCTTCTTACATAGACTTGTGAAGCACCCACACACCAATAAAAAAAGTGTGTGCAATTACTAGCAGATAATCTTACATTCCATACTCTGATGTGCCATTTACTTGCCTTTCACATTCACTACCAAAGACTCACACACTCACATAAAATACACTCACATTCATCCAATGTGAGTGTGAGACTGTTTTGAGTATGCGAGTGCACTTAATAGTTAGTATGAGTGGAGGTTTTGTGAGTGTGTGAGCATTTTCTTTGTTTGAGTGAGCTCTTTGTTAGTCTGAAAGAGGGTTCACAAGGAAATGTATGAGCTTTAAGTGACAGCACATTTAGCAGTGCGAAAGTGAGTGGATCTTGTGAGTGCTTTTAGCAGTGGATGTAAGAGTATTTAGTCGTGAATGTGAAAGGAAAGTATTGAATTTGGCCTTATGCGCAACTCAAAGTGTACTGCTCGCATGCTAATTCCCTTCCATCCAAGCAGCAGTCACCATGTTTGACAGATTAGCAACAAAGAGTTGGAAGCAGCTACAAAGCGGCTGAGGTTCCCACAGCCATAAAACTCTGTACCTGGAGCTCGTTGATACTTTGAGGCTTTAATATATCCTCTGATCACCCACAGAAGCAGGTATTTAATCTATCTACAAGCGCTAAAAGAGGGAAACGAGAGTGTGAGAGAGGAGTGGTTTGTTTTATGTTGGCCAGAGGGCTGGTGGCTTCTGTATTAGCCCAGTGTGAGTTTGGGATAGAAGGCCGTAGACAGACAGGACGGGATTAGAACAACCTCCTTTGTGCCTTTGAACTCTTTCTCTCCATCTCATACAGACACATATCCTTTTTAACACTGCCTTTGATTAACAACAGCTGCCAGTGGTGGGTGGGTGCGCGGGTGTGTGCGTGTGTGTGTGTGTCCGTGCGTGCGTGCGTGCATGTGTGCGCGTGCATGCTTGAGGGTAGCAATGTTCACACACGGTCAAAGTGATTCTTTAAAGAGTTTACTCTTCAACATCCAAATGTCCCTTTATATTAGTTTAAAACCTTTTAGAGGGTTCGGGGTTTGGGCGATTCAGCATCTTAATAAGGCTTCCACTAAATCTTCTGTTCGGTCTACCAGTGTCCCTCCCCACAGCGTCCTTGACACGCTTTGACAGCCTGCTCTGAGGAAGCCTCAGTAGGCATGTCCATAGGGAGCCACTCTTTGGGAATCCTGTCATTTGTCTGTGGGGTTTCCATATGTTTCCGTTGATGACATACTCCAGAGTTAACTGATGCTTCACCGTGAAAACAGCATCCCCCCTCACCACGGCAGTAAACAGCGCCCCCTTGCTGTTCACGTATATTCCAGGCATGGCCGTCCATTGGCTTGTGGTGAGGTTATAGCAGTCCATGACACAGCGCAGGAAATCGTCGGATGGACCGTTACGCATCACGTACAGATTATCCCTGTGGGCCACCATGCAATGTCCGTAGCTCCCTGTCTTCCTCATGGTGGTCTCCAGCACCCAGTCGTCTGTTCGGGCGACGTACTCATAGATATCTGTGGTGTCTGGCGGCTTCCAGAAGCAGACAAACATGCGGCGTCGGGCGACGGCGCAGGCCGCTGACCCCACTGGCCTCGGCGTGCGTTGCACGAACGTCCACTCGCCTGTCGCAACGTCCAACGCCTCCGCCGTCACCATCGTCCTCTTGTCCTGCTCCCCTCCTATAGCGTAGAGTCGGCCCTCGTGGCCCAGCAGTGTGAAGTTGTACCGGGGCTGCTGGGGGCCCCGTTGCTCCGCCCACGAGTCCGTCTGCGGGTCGTAGGAGAAGGCAGCGTCCACCGTAGCCTTGCCGTAGCCATAGACTCCCCCTACGATGTAGAGACGGTTGTCCAGAACCGCCACCCCTGCCATGGACGTGCTGCAAAAGGTGGGCAAGTCCGTCAGGGTCCTCCAACAGCCCTCCGCTTCGTCCAGGTGGCAGACGTTTCTGAACGAGTCATGCAGGAGCTCCGTGGAGGGGGAGTGGGTGCCTAGGGCCACGTAGGAGGACGGGGACAGCGACTCGACGTACTGCAGAAGCTCCTCGGGGAGTATACTCTCTGCCGCCTCCCGCAGGTTGTTGAAGGAGTCACAGAGGAAGAGGGCGGCCGTGTGGAACAGTGTATCGACACCATAGATGGCCGCCGAGTGGTACAGCAAGAGGCAGTTGTCCGTGTCGATGATGTCACACAGGTACCGGGCCAAAGGTGCCATCTGGAGGAAAGAGGCACACTCCACTGCTTCTTCGAGCTCCTCTGGGCTGTGAATGGTGGGCGTCTCGCCCCTGCAGACAGAAAGCGCCATAAGGAAAGCCCGGGCACACACTCCTCCTTTGAGATTGAGTTCGTCCAGCAGGCCATCACTCATTCCAGACTGAAAGAGGGCCCGGAAGTAATCGCTGCACTGAACCAGAAAAGCCCGCTCCACAGTAAACCAGCTCTCTTCCACCTTCACCTTTAAGAGGCCACTGTGTGTTTCTTTGTCCCCGACATTTGAGCTCTCGCTCTGCGCTGTCTTGTCAAGTCCCCGGCTTGCAGAGATCTCCATTTCCTCGTCAGACTTCCTAGCTTGCACTCCTGAAAGAATTCATTGCCAAACTTTGGACAAAGTTTCAGCTTTAACAGTAGATCGAGTTGTGTGGGGAGTGCTGCAAAGTTCCATTGCGCCGTCTCTGCAGGTGCTGAAAATAGACTGGTGCTATATTTAGATACAGAATCTCTTGTGGGCCTCAGATAGGCAAAGGGAAATTGTTAACATCCCAGGGTTAGTTGCAACTTTTAAATCTCAAAGAAGTTGTGCTGCTGTTTGAAGGTTTGTGAATAATACATTATTCAGGATGTGTAACAACACTTGTTACCAAGTCCATTTACTGAACATTATTGTGGCTGTAATGAGAAAAAAATTTCTCTTTACAAAAACAAACCAAAGAGCCACTATGAGATATGGGATCCTTTATTAACAGCATGCTTTCTCACAATGTTCCCCATCTAGCAAAATTCTAAGAGGGTTTGAGGATATGTTGACCAATAATAAATACAAAACAGACAGGAGGGAGATCATGAGGGCCAGTAAGGAGCAGTCCTGCTGATCATTTAGACCATTTTCACCTTCTCCTCGCATGGCTTTCAGAGGACCTTCATTTTGTGTTTTTGCTGCACTGGGTCTCTGGCATGGGAACCAGGGATTTTCCATGTTCTGGGTGTTCGTCGTGGGACTTTTTTTCCCCCACTCTTACTCAGAGACCCCCTCCTCCTGCCCTCCTCCGCACTCCACCCATCGCCTCCTCTTTCACTTCTCTTCCACCGTGTTATTTATGCTCCAATCCTGATCTGATTCCCTGTTTTTGGGTTCCCGTGGTGACGTGACGGCAGTTAGGGGGGAAGGAGGGAGATGGGGAGGGAGAGGAATTCTGGTAGCTGTGTGAAAAGCAGACTGTCTGGCTTTGGACGGGTGAACTGAGGATGAGCACAATAAAAAGGAGAGAACAAGAGGGTCACCCATCAGTGCTCGGAAACAAAGAAAGTTCACATTGGACTGTGTGTGCGTGTGGCATACATGTACGCTAACCAAAACCATGTCTCTGTCTCCTCTCTCTCTCTCTCTCTCTCTCTCTCTCTCTCTTTCTCTCTCACCCACCCACACACAGACCTGCTCCCTACAAAACATACGTGCACCCACAAACACTTACGTTAGGCCAATCAAGTTTTAGTGGTACTCACCAAGCTGCCTGTAAGTGATGGCCAAAGCAACAGCTGTGCTGAGTTGGAATTTCTTAAGAAAGAAAGGACAGTTGAGTAAGACAGAGCGAGAGGAGGAGGAGGGGGGCTGCCCTGGAATGTTTGGCACTCTTGTTTTAATCACTGACAGATGCCTCAGCTCTGAGAATCTGCCGTTTTACTACAGTACAGGGTTTGGTACTGTGTGTGTGTGTGTGTGTGTGTGTGTGTGTGTGTGTGTGTGTGTGTGTGTCACTGAGAGTCTGTTTAGAATTCTTCCTCATCCTCTGTCTGCTCCCCACTCACATTGCTCGGCTGCCCGCTCGGCTGTCCATTCACCACTCTCCCACTTCATTCCTGTTCCCTACGTATCTCTTTGTGTCACTCTCTTCTGGTCTCTTTCTTTCTCTCTTCCATCTCTTATCTCTCTGTTTGTATGTGTGTGTGTGTGTTAGAGTGAGGGGCGGAAGGGGACGTTGGACAGGTCTCCCCTCCGCCACCTCCCACTTGTGTCAGGAGGAGCGGATGGTAGAGGTTTCTGTCATCCGTCAGTAATGGCTTTCTTCAACTGTTGATAACAGCTGACTGGGTTACTTAGTTGTGCTAATAGACCACTATGACAGGGCCCAGAACAGTTTGTGCCAGACAATTAAAGCAAAGGCGAGCAACACAACTTGCACTACTACAGTAGGTTTTAACAAATCCAACACAGAAAATGTGTCCGGTTCACTTGAACGCTGTTCAGTTCACTGGCTAATGTAATACTTTAATTAGTGTCGTAGTACTTACACTACATGCATACTTAAGATAAAGTCCTGAAACAATATTTGCTTTAAATATGAACCCATACCGGGCCTTGGTCTATACCCTTTTAACTGACCATGCTTAACCGTGGATTCCACCTGTGAGGTTCAGTGTCCTTGTCCTGTCAATTTCACTCCCTAGCCTGCTAATGCTGATGCTGCTGTTGCTGCTGCTGCTCAGAGGACTGGCCTCGGACACCCTGGACACTGTCACTCGGACGCTGTCTGTGGCAGAACATGTTAGATTTCTCCAGAGCCTATGGCATCTGCTATGGATTAGTCTAGAGTGATGTTAGCTCACTGAGCTGACATGAAAACGAGAGCTTTCTAATGAGGTGAAAGCCCAGTGGTTTGGGGAACAGCACCTTCTGTTTAGCCCACATCAAGGGAATCACAAAGTGTGATTGTGAGCAATTCCCTCCATATATCAGCCTTGTTAGCAGAAGGAAAAAAGCACATTGCGCTCATTGCTTCCTCGTGATGACGTTTCGTTGCAGATGTCTTGGTGGTCTCAGCGGGAGAGAACCTAGCATTTAGAGCCGGGGTCTGGGAGGGCTGACAGCCGTGGAGGTGATAGAGGGGAAACAGGGCAGACAGCTAGCCAGGGGCGTGTTGTTCCAGAGGGAACCCTAGACCACTGGGCCCCAGATTGATTTAGGAAACCCCCCCCAACACACACACACACTTTCTTCTGCTCTTGTTTGAAAAGAAGTCACCAGAAGTTTAGTAGACACACACACACGCTACACACATACACATGCTAACATTCTCTTTCTCTCTGACATGCACACAGACACACTGCACACGCTCCCGACAGGCAAATGTGTGGAATACCAGATCCTGGTACGGGGGTGAGGTAAGAGGAGGATTTGTTACATGCGGAATTCCCCTCTGTGCTATGAAAACGAGTCATCGAATGAAAGGTGAATTGGGCAATCACTGTACAGAGCTGCAAGTAAGCCCCTGGTTTCCCCACTGACTCAGCAAGTGTGTGTGTGTGTGTGTGCATGCGCATGCATGCGCGAGATAAGTAAGACGAGAAATGTCCCTGGATCAAATAGGGTCCAGTGCTCATGTTGAACAGACTCAGTGACTTTTGATAGTGGTCAGTGTCCATGTGATGTACGCTTTTGTTGTGTTTGAAAATAATTGCGTTCACCTGCAAAACCCCAAATGATACCTACTTTACCTACTTTTTCACTTAAATCTGTTGTAAATTGTGTAATTTTATTTTGGTGTTTTGTCATTTGATTATGTAAGCAATATAAGTCACTTTTTGTCAGAGGAAATAATACTTACTCAGACTCAGATCTCAGACAAAATTACGTTTCTTAAGAAGACCAAGACAGTTGGGTCTTCCATGGAGACGCCAAATGCTTCTGATATGTAAATTCTCCAAAACCTCCATATTCTCCATACCTCCACTCTGTTTCCCATCCCCGACTAGCTTACTTTTTACCTGAACCCCTCCATTTCTCTCGTTCCCTTTTCTTTCTCGTGCTCTCTCTGACAAGCTGGGTTACCCCTGTTTGTCTCCTAGGGTGTGGTGAACAGGGAGCCCTTCCCTCTGCCTGTGGGCCCTGCTCCAGCCTGCCTGGAGCCCCAGGAGAGCTACTACGAGGAGGCCCAGCCCTACGAGGAGACAACTCACGGTAAGTCTGATCGGTCAGATCACAGCCTGGTCGGACCAAAGAGTCACCATTCGACTAAACCGCTTTAGACCGTCGCAGACAAAAGTTGCAGCGGTTTAAACTAGCTGTGGCAAGGTGGCTGAAGCCGTGGCAAACTAAATATTTGGTTTGTCAAATTGCTAAGGCCAGTTTTAAAACGCTAGGAAGCATCAGTGTCAAATTTATGTCCATATCATTATTGGTTAGTGTGTTTACATGCATACATTGATTATTGTTTATTAAAATGATATACTCTGAGTCATGTAGTAGCAATATGAGTGGAGAGTCCAGAGGCTATCCTATGCTGCTCTGGCACAGGAATATTTATCGCTTTCTCCAAGTGTCTGACTTTCTCATTTTAAAGATGTAATTATGTGACGGTGAGTTATCTTATCTCATTGTCTGCCTCTTTCTTTTTTATATATTACATAGTTATATCATATGCACTTACTCCTGTTAGGAAATCCCAGTGACTTGTCTCACAAAATGGTCACCTTAAATGGAAAGAGGTGAATTGAGGATTGTATTCACACGGGAGATAGAGAGAGATGGGTAGAGATGGAGAAAGAACGATAGTATCTTTTGTTAGCCCGGGCCGTGGTCTGAGCAGTGGCTGATGCTCGTTACACCAGATAGCTTCTGTTTTTAACCTCACAGACTAAAGGTTTCAATTGGAGAGGGGCCTGTTGAGGATTAAACCTTGCTGAGAACGTAAAAGTACGTCTTGTGTACCACAGTCAAATGTTTTTTGTTTGATTAAACTCTTCTTTAATATATTTAGTATGAATACAAACTGGCAAAGGAAAAACGTACATGATACTTTAATTGAACAAAAAATCCTCTTGCCATAGCGCTGAAGGTGTCAGTTCCTGTCCTAACACAGGAAAAAGAACTGTGATGATGTTTAGGCAACCTTTGTCACTTAATTATAGTTTCAGACAACAAATAGTCTGTAGCCATGGCCACCACAGAGACAAAGGTGAGGCGTCTCTCTCTCTCTCTCTCGCTGTCACAGGAAGTGAAAATGTTAGTTCCTCTGGACATTACCCCACTGTTGTGGTAGGAGCCACCTCGCATCGGCAGACTCCTTGATGGTGAACATACCATATGCAAATGACATAGTTAAAGCACCTTTTTGATGATTTCTCTTTGCATATTTGATGTTGGAATGGATGTCTTCCAATTGGAAGTGATTTGAGCTCAAATCCACCAGACATCTACCAAAGGCCAAATGAGAACTGACACCATACCCGTCAGTTTCTCTTTCTTGTATTTTCCCCGAAGTGGCTAAACCGTCTCTTCGACCATTATTCTATTATCAGCCTCCAACGTGGCAGCCCAAATTGTTGCATCATGCGCACTCTTCCTGCAGCTGCTGTTAGTTGTTGTAGGACTTTATAAGGAAAATAAACTCTTGCAGGAGTGTAGAGTTAAGTGAGCTTTTAAACAAATGCACAATTTCTCTTTTGCTGATTTGAAACTAAAATAGTCTGCACCTTTTTATGACAGACCTCCCCCTCCTCCTCCTCCTTCTTCCCTCTATCCTGCTTCAGACACGGGGCTTCTCGGGCTCCTCTCTGGGCCGTGGGTGTGTGTCGACGGCCCGGACAGTGTGGTCTATGCTGTCATTACAGGGGGTACCTGCTTGCTTCTTTGCTGCATGTGTGTGCTCTACATGTGTTCTTGCTGGTTTCACTATGTATGGGTGTGTTTCATCTGGTTTCACTATGGATGGGTATGTTTCATCTGGTTTTGTTGTGTATTGGTATGTTTCATCTGGTTTGCTGAAAGTGTCTTTGTGGTTGTGCAGGAATGTTAGGAGTGTATTAGGTTCAACATGCTAATATTTTGAATCACATTTTCTTGCAAAATCAAAAATCTCCTAACATGCGAGTCATGCCCTAGACCATCATAGGTCTCTCTCTCTGTAAACCAGCAGTCCTGTGTTTCTGACACTCACGTTCATCGTCAATCTCTCATTGTCAGTCTCTGAATCTCGAATGTCCATGGCATTGCCCTCGCTTATTCCCACGTCATCAGCTACATTTTCACCCATCTCCTCAATCTCAGCCCACCCACCTTTCCTCCTAACCTCTAACCTCTGACCACTGGATCTCCTAGATGACGGTGAGGCGGTGAGCAGCTCCTACGAGTCCTACGACGAAGAGGAGGTAACCAAAGGGAAGTCGCCGTCGTCGGCCCAGCACCAGTGGCCATCGACGGAGGCCTCCATTGAGCTCATGAAGGACGCCAGGATCTGCGCCTTTCTCTGGAGGAAAAAGTGGCTGGGCCAGTGGGCCAAACAGCTCTGTGTCATCCGGGAAGATCGTCTCCTGGTGGGTGGAGGACTAAAGGAGTATTAGACTGTCTGAATTTACATTAATGAAGATGCTGCACTTTGAAAACACCCGCGGGGGCTTTGTGTATAATCTTTGGAAAATGTGTATAGTGGCATTAAAGGATTCAGTCACTATTTGAACAATTAACCTCAAATATAATGTATAGTGCAGGCTTTTTGTTCTCGTCTAGATAGGTCTGACATTGATTTGAGCAGTTTTTGAGTAGTAATGTTGTCTTATTTAGCTTCAATGGTAACCATCTCACTGAACTTATGGGGGTAGCGTTGTGCAAGGGTCAATGAGTGAGTAATAATTCAAGCAAATACACCCCACGGGCTTCCAGAAACATTAAATAAAACTACTTAGATGATTTGGGACAACCAAGAGATACATATTAAAGATGTAATGAAGAGCGAGCTAACAATTGTAACATAATTCAAAAATGCTTATAGTGGCATCACCAACAGAAAACGATTTGAGTACCTGGAAAGACTTACTCTGTCATAAGAAAGTTTGGTTCATGGCAGCAATTTTAACATAAGCTACACAGATATTTCGCCGATTTGTCAATCGCAGGATTGGACTATTGAGGTTCTCCTGCATCGCTGAGTAATGCATCTCTTCTGTTGGTGCTCTTTCTCTAACTTTGACTTTGGGTCCCAGTGCTACAAAAGCTCCAAGGAGCAGACGCCTTTGCTGGACGTCAGCCTGCTCTTCTGCAGCGTGGTCTACAAGGAGAAACAGCTGAAAAGGAAAGAGCACAAGCTAAAGATCGTCCCTCTGGGAGGGGAGGCTATTGTGCTGGGCCTGCAGAGCAAGGAGCAGACGGAGCAGTGGCTCAAGGTTGGCACTTACCTCCTATCACACTGTTCTGTAATAGGACGTTGGGTTCTCTAACAAACAGGCTCATTGGTTTACATTTTTGTTATTTTGGTTCTGGAGATATTATTATGAGAATAGCAAGTGGAGTGCCATTCTCAATTTGTATGTATTGTGCATAAAACAAACACCTTAAATTGCGTGCAACTTCTATAACCAAGGAAAGACCTTTGACACAAAATGTGTTTTTGTCATGTATCTTTTTTTCTGCAATGTCCAAGCATGCTGATTGTATTCTCATAAAGTTCAAACCCTCTAAACATGTTGTACTACCGAGCTGTGGTTCTGGAAGAGACGCGAGGTCTTGACGTTCTCCTTTTGCTCTGCAGGTTATTCAGGAGATCAGCCCCAAATCCACGGAGAGCTTGGAGAACCAGATGTCGGTCTCCGACTCACCAAGTCTCATCTGTACCAAGGTAAACATTTCCCTTTTATGCTGCGAGGGGTGTGGGTTCCACTAGATTGATCTTGCCTACAAATCTGGATTAATACACGCAAGATGTATCATGGGAGTTGGAGTTGTATGTCTTTGGATAACATTATTGCGCATGTCTAACTGGGTGGTGTCTATCCAGGGGGAACTGGGCGAGAGGTATTCCGTGGCCTCAGAGAGTGGCAGCAGCACTGACAGCCATGCAGAGACCCCTGAGAGTAAAGACGGTGAGAAACCCCCTAGAGGCCTTTACAAAGCGTTACTCCTCTTCTTGCTAAGTTAGCATCCCTGTAGAAATAAATGCAAGGGATGGTAATAGAATAGATATTCTGATGTTTTAAAGATACATTGATGGTACTACCCACATCAACTGTAGACACTGTAACAAGGTGGTTGCATGTTTATTATGAACATTATTATTACGTTTATTATGAACATATGGAAAATAGAAAAATAGGGTTCATTACAACAAAGTATTATTATTTTCAGGGTGAGCTATGGGATTATATCTCAACCTCTGTTTCTCCCACTTCCACAGTGAAAAAGAAGTATGGTGCAGGCTTGAAGTTTAGTAACCTGATGAACATTGGCAAGAAGAAGACGTCTTCTTTAGAAATAAACGAGAAATGTGTTGACACCTCAGGTGACGATTTTGTCTTTCATGCTGATCTTTTGAGCTGAGATCTTTTGTCAAATTCCTGTTTCATGGAGGCCAAGTGTTCCTTATCTCACACCTGGCCTAGTCATTGAATTCATATCTAAACTAACTGCTTTCAAGTCTCTGTTCAGACAAAACTAACTCTACCTCTACCCTCCTTCTAAACTCTCTTTCCCAGGGTACCTCAATGTCCTGGTGAACAGCCAGTGGCGGCCGAGGTGGTGCATGATCAAAAACGGTCAGCTGTGGTTCTATCAGGACAAGGCCAAGACCAAAGCTGCCCAGCAGCCTGTGGCCCTGGAGGGCTGCATGGTGGACCCAGACCCCAGCCCCGAGCACCTCTACTCCTTCAGGATCCACATGGACGGCAATCAGCTAGCCACTCTGGAGGTACAAAGTTCAAAGTTTAAAGTGTTTTATTTGTCAAATGCACAGTATAATACAGGATCATTCTGAGCAAAGAAATTCTTATGACATGGCAGGCAACAACTACGCAGAACAGCGCCAAAATATCCATACCAGAAATATAAATAATATAAAAATAACTAAGATGTACAGATGGGGGATATGGACAGTGGGAATTGGGGTACAAAATATTTTAAATATATAAAGTGCAGGAGTCGTGATGAATATGTGCATAGGATTGTGATGTGATGATGCGCATTGAAGGTACGTAGGGAGTGAGCATACATATGAGAGTTATGTGATCAATGTGATCTCTGGGGTTAATGTTACTGGTTGAGAAGCCTGATGGCCTGGGGGAAAAAACTGTTTGTGAGTCTGGTTGTCCGTGCTAGGTAGCGTCTACCAGACAGCAGCAGCGAGAACAGACTATAGCCTGGGTGGCTGCAGGCTTTGATGAGGTAGGACCAAAGGCGGAAGAAGACTGCGGCATGCAGACAGAAGGGCTTTGGCCCGAGGCTTTGGAACATCCTTGGGTTGTTTTTGTTCACGGCAAACGGAGTCAGCGTATGGTTTGGGGACGTATGGGGATATTCCCCAACTGAATCAACTCGTGGGTTTCCCACTCTGACGCCCACACACCCCCATACACACACACACACACACGTGCGCCATCCCAGAGTCTTCTCCCTTCTCTGTCCCCCTTTCACAGAGTGCTTAGCTCAGCCACTCTGTACCCTGGGAGAGGGTGTAGTGTACGCCTGGGTGTGGAACCTCTTACAGCATTGGCCGGTGTTGTTATAGGGGGAAATCATGGCGGGTTGCGTTGCAGCCAGGGCCTACATCTGAAACTACACGTCAGCACTCCTGGCACTGAGATCAGGCTGACGGTGCAGTGATCCCCTCACTACAGCTTTATGATCACACAAAGCGCACCTATCATATGGACCAGCAGAATGTCAGCTAGACAGGGAGGTGTGTTTGTCCTTGAAGGGAGTGGCTGCTCTGGGGCTTTAAGGACCTTTGAACCCTCCTGGGTCTGTCAGCCACCTCCGCCTCCCTGTTTCATGAACGGCTGCAGCCATGAAGTGCTTTGTTTAGTCCTGAAGATTCTTTCCAACAACTCTGTTTCATATTGTTTCATTTCCTTTTGTTCATTCACTGAAGTGAAACATACTGTAGATAAACAAGAGACTTCCTGTAGAGATTTGGCTTTGCTACATTCCATGGATAGAAGTATTTTGAGACGTAAACAAATCAACAAATAAGGATCACATGAGTAATGGAGACAGATTGAATTGGGATCCTCACAGTTTGTAGACCGCCATCCACTGGCCCTTCCTTAGAAATGGGATATTTTTATATACATATAAATATTAAATGCTAAAGTACCTGTTATTCTCTAGTTATCCACTTTATATGTATGTTCTCCTCTCTCTCTTCACTTCTCCTCGGCTCAGGCTAAATCCTCAGCTGATATGGGACACTGGTTGGGCCTGCTCTTGTCTCAGATGGGGACCAAGACAGAGCCTGAGGACCTCACCTATGACTACGCCAACTCCGAAAGGATCTCCAGCATAGTGAACGCAGCCAAGACCTCCCTCTAGTAAGTCTCTCTCTCTCTCTCTCTCTCTCTCTCTCTCTCTCTCTCTCTCTCTCTCTCGCTCTCATACATCTAATAAAAATTGTAGAAGTCCCTGCTGAGCTGTGGAGTCATAGTTTAATCACACAAACTCATTGTATTAAAAAATTTATTTTATGTGAATACAATTCAATTTTGCACAGTTTGGCGTGACAAGTGTTTTAAAGTCTCCTGCCGTACATAGCATGTCTGCAAACACGCTCAGGTTGACCCAAAGTGGCAGCTTTGTTGACAGTTTGATTGGTGAACGGGTGTATGTGAGTGATACGTGGAAATTTACATGCAGTACAAAGACTTATTTACCGGATGCACACCTACATCGAGTTACTTGTCTAACATTAGCTTCAGCTGTGTTTTTTTTTAGCTATGGGTACTATGGGTAGCATTTGTTACGAACCTTTGCATAGAATGCGTGTTCATGAGAACATGTTTTGGTCTTCTAGTCTCATGCAAAGACGGTTTTCGGAGCCTAACACCTACATTGACAGCCTGCCCTGCATCCGACATGGCACAGATGATCTCTATGACGATGTGGCTTCCATCGAGGCTGACACCGAAGTAACGTTTTTACCAAATCTGGTCAAGTCTAATACCCCTACTCCAACGTGTATCATTGAATAACTTAAAATATGCATAACTTTCCTTTCTTACTTGTCTTACCAAACAAACTTACCAAACAGAATGTCTGATATGTGTAGCCTTCTTCTTCCCCCGTCACACCAGGATGCAGAGGAGAGTGGTCTACTTGATAGTCTGGAAAATGGTGGTCCAGATGGGACGGAGATCTGTCGGGACGGGGAGAACAAGGCCGTGGTGATTACAGGAGAGGACACAGCCGAGCCGATCTATCTGGACCTGATCCCCGTGAGGTCCTTCCTCCATACGTCCACTGGGGCCGGAGGACTGGTACTCAAAGACGGCGTCAGAGCCACAGCAGAGGAGCCTCCAGACAGCCCCGGTCAGGTGAGCTCAAAGAAGAGAGAGAGGGGGGAGAGATGAATCTTACAGGGTATCCTCCCTCAGTGGCATGCCTGTGGATCATTCGAACGTCCTTTCAGAAACCCTCTCACTCAAACGTACAGTGAATGCTACGCGCTGTTGCCCACATGTTACTGAAAGGTGTGTTTTGAGTTTTAACAGAGACTGTGCCTTTTTGTTACCGATCTGGTCACCAGTCTTGGCATTGAAATGGTTTGCGGTTATTGTAGTTTATGTGAAAAATGCGGAATTCTATTCAAATGTATCACCTTAAACCCGATCCATTTTGTACACTTACTAATCAAAGTGTTATTTCTGTAAGGATGCAAATCTCCAGGGTCATCAATGTAATGGACTGTGATATAAACTGGGATGGACACTTTGTCTCGTAGATACATTCAACACTGCTCTCAGAAGAGCCTCCACCTCTGCCTCCAGAGAGAGTCCCTCCAGCTCTACCTCCGGAGAGAGAACCTCAGAATGCTGTCACCACCCCCTCCTCCACCACCACTCCCTCCGACTGCAATGGAACGGGCCAACACCGCCACTTATCTCCCAGCGTGTCACACACACTGCTTCAGGCTAAGACTCCCACTTCCAGTCAGGACTCACCTGGAGCACAGGCACTTCAGGGCACCTGCAGCCAGGCTGCCCAGCGCCCCAAAGGCCCCCCAAGTGGCTTCAGTGTCCCCTCGCTCAGCCCCCAGCCCCTCAGAGGAAGGAGCACCAGCAGTGGTGGGGACAGGGCCAAGGTCATGTCCACTGGTAAGGACAGCAATCACCTGCATGGAGAAAAATCACGTTCATTCTGATTGAATGGTAAACAGGGACATTTTGAACACAAAGGTCAGTCATTCTATAGTAATGCACATGTATTGGATGTATGCTGGCCATGTAGAAGTGACTTATTGACCGGTCTGAAAGGTGTTTGGCTCTCTGATGTATTTGAATCATCCCACTTTCAGTTGTTAACTATCCTGCTGGAACATGTTAGGAGTGTGAAGAATCACCGCCTCTCAAACACTAACAGGGTGTCCTTTTCTGACACAGGTTGTGAGGTGAAGCTGGGCAAGAACCGCACAGAGGCTGACATGCGGCGCTACATGGATGAGAGGGACCACCTTGAGAACGAGAGGGAGAAGGTCAGGAGCAGTCTGGCCAACATGAAGAAGGAGAGAAGGGAGACCAGGGAGGAACTGGGCACATGCCAAGGTAGACCATCAGTGTCCTCTAGTGTTGACTTGAGTTCAGTTGAGTTGAATTGTACTTGATACCATATTCTAGCGCAGTCAGGAGCAAATGGAAGAAGTACTTCATTAGTTTGGCTATGTGGGGAAAACTGCGTAATTTTGCGGCTGAGTGATCAGTCTATCCACACCGGAGGGAACGTTGTTCTCCAAGAATCTCCATTCGTTTGCTAGAAACAAAAATGAACAATCCAGTTGGCTGCCTCAGAACTGATATTTTTTTATCTTAACATGAAGTGATCAAAACAGGATTCAAACTCAATGTTGTTTTGCGCTCAGACCCAGGGCAGCAGGCGTCTCTGGAGGCCAGGTTGAAGCGGATGGAGGAGGCCTGCAGGGAGGCGGAGCAGCGCAGGGTGGAGGTGGAGCTGCGACTGATGGAGGTCAAGGAGAGCCTGAGGAAAGCGGAGGCTGGTCCCTTCACGCTGGGCACCACGCTGGACAGCAGCCTCCAGGACGGGCCCTCGGTCAGTATCCATGCTGCATTCCCATGGCACAGGGACACGCCCAGGTTCTGAGAGTCATGCCACAGGTCTCTCAGTGATACAGTGATTCATCACTTTGAAGAGTGACGTAATCTGCTTTAAGCAACATAACAAAGCCCATGTAGATAACACCAATGATTGTGGATGTGTGTGAGTGACAGTACCCTCCTCCTCTCGTCTTGTTCCTCAGGCTAAGGTAGCGCCCGTGCCCCGTCCGGAGACCCCACCTAGTCAGCCCGCCTGCAGCATCATCAGTCCAGACTCCCCGTCCTCCTCCCCTGTCAACTCTGCCACTGCCCTGAAGAACAGGCCCTGCTCCATCATGGCCACCAGCAAAGGCAACGTCATGCAGAAGGCAAAGGTCAGAGAGCTTTGGGGTTCTTGAATTAGCGCAAAGATATACGATAGAAATCGAGACTCATGTTTGTGTTTATAGGTATGCTATTCTAATTCATTCTGTTGAGCACCTTTGAGGTGGTGTTCATTTTGTAAGTCTTGAGGTTTTCTGCAGTCAGTTGAACTCCAACCAGTCTTTTTTATCACATTTAGGAATGGGAAAAGAAATCCACCACCTAGGAGGGAGACAGTGTGCATCGTTATCATCTTTGTTGACCCCCGAGCATTTGACCTGAAGCCTGGTCAGCTGTCACCTGTGGGAGGGGAACGAGTGACACTGGAGACCAGATGGCCAATCACCAGCTCTCTATAGCATTTACTGTTTCACCCCTCCAACAGCCAATCAGAGGCTGTGGCAGGAATATTTGCCAATGCCACTGCCAACATCAGATGCAGGCCCTATTTAAGATGTTTTTCAAAGAAGGGAAGTTTTTACATAGTTTTCTTTTGACTTTTCCTTTATAATAATTAAAATAATAACCACTTAAGGATGTTTTCAAAAAGCACAAAATGGACAGATTTATAAAAGACCATAGAACCACTTTCCAATACCAGCATATCATTTGGGAAGACCCTTACTAAATTGTTTATTTGGTACAGTCTAGATTGTAGAACGGTTATTGTGTGCTGGCAAGCAAAGATGTATATATATTTTTACACTTCACTATTTTGTTAAGCTTTTATTGACTGTTGTATTGCTAGCTAAAACTTGCACTTTTATTCAAATAAAAACTTACTGACATTATTGCTGGTCTAAAGGTAAATGTGATGTTATTTATGAAAATGTATGCAAATAATTTCCTTAATCTTTTTTCTCCTGCCAATAAATTTTGTTTCCTTTCAGTATTTGACATCCTTAAGCGAGACAATTGTGAAACTTTAATTTTCCATCTATGTAGAGTACTTGCAGTACAGATGTGAAAAGGAAAACTTAGTTTAGAAAAGTAAAACACTTTTTTATGAGTAACCTCGAATTGAATAGAACATCTTACTTCGCATTGATTCGTCACCTATATTTCTCTTTGTTTGTTCATTTAAGATAAATTAGGAGTTCTTATGTCATTTTTTCTTCAATGACACCATGACAAATGTTGAGCGGGAAAAGTGTTTGAGTAATAATACAGTACACGTTTTTGATGGTACACCACCATTGATAAAAATCTAGTATCCTTTCAGATAATTTGAACTCAACATTGTATGCTTTTGAAAAAAAAAACACGAAATAGGTACATGTGGTGGTGTAACTAAGCCTATAACACAAAGGCTACTATACAGTGGCACTGTAAAACATAAACATGTATTTGTTGTTGCAAGAAAGAAGTAGATTTTGAAATCATTTCCAAAATCAGATTAATATATTATGGTTTTTTGAGGTGTTGGAATGTACTGTTTTTAAGGTAGTGGTGTGTTGGGGAAAAGGAAAGACAACTGTTCACGATTATCATAGCTAGTAGTCGCAGGAAGAAACAAATGCCAAGCCTGACTGCATATAGTAAGACTTATAGAGAATAGTATTATAATAATAGTATAGAAAAAAGCATACATTTGAATGTTGATTACAGGAACAGGGGCACTCCCACAGCTTTTTTCTCCAGTTATTACAAAACCATGACAGGTGGGTTTATGGATTGGATCAAACATCAAAATAGTTAGAGAACAGATTTCAGTGTAAATTAAAATGACATCAAACAGTTCTTCATTTGTGAAAAATAATCAAGTTACACAACATTATCAGCACAGCAAGAATGATTTGGCTCGTAAAAGACAGACATCTGTATTTCTCTGCTGTGGTCTGTTTTGTCGACAGAGAGTAGATCGTAAGGCCTGTTCATTAATGCTCTAAATTTCTATGATGTCTTCCAGATGTACTGTAGGATTCTAGCCTTCTATGTTGAATTTGTCAGATAAGACTTCTCTAGACTAAATAGCCCTGGCATATTCTCAATGCAGTGTTTGGCCATGTTGGAGGCTTAGGGTTCAGAGGTTATGTTAATGTGTGCCAGGTTTGAGCAGGTCAGTGGGCAGTGAAGCGATCCCTCGTCTTACATGACAACAGGCCACCCTCTGCTTTTTGCCTTCTTCAGGCTACATTACCTTCACTCCCTCTCTCTAAAACTCTTTCCTTTGAATGGCCTGAAGGCGGGGTTGCCACTCAGGGCCCGGGACTACATTTGTTGCATGGACTGTACCCTCACCGACTGAAGAGTTATTTTTGGTGGGTCTCGCCTTCCCCTGTGTGCCTGGACAATATTCCCCTGCTCTCTTTCCCCGAGGACAGCCCTGTCTCCAGGTCTTTCAGCACGCTGAATGCAACCGTAGCCTTCGGTGGTCCCCACAGCCTGGCATGCTTGTCGCCTTTGGAGATTTACACTGGCAAAGAGCAGCGGGGGAGTTGTCTCCATAGGGAGTCTAGCTGTCAAGCCGTGTGCATTCTGTTAACTGAGGAGGCGGCGATGAGGGATAATGAAGACATGCCTCAGGCTTTGCGAAACCGCCAGATGTCAGTGTGCAGGAGAGAAGCAGAGAACGGACGGGCACTGAAACCCCAGAGTGGCACTGACAGAGTGGCACTGTGGGATGCCCGCCTTCAGGGCACATGACTGTCACAGTTTGGTTTCAGACTTCCTCATTCATTCTGATGCCATAAAAAGGTCACAATATATTTGACCGGAAGGTGAATTGAAGGTTTAGAACCTTAAAAAATATGAATGGCAAAATGAAAACAGAAATATTGAAAACACAAAAAATTAAAAGAACAATTTATTTGGTATCATGTCGTAATGGCCAATGCAATTATTTAAAGCAATTTCTGAAGGCTCGTTGTCTAAAAAAAAGAGTAGCTGAAGAGATTAAGTAACGGAAAGAGGATGGGGGAAAAAGATGTAGGGGTCAAATTTCAGGTGTCCATCAACCCGGTATTATGGAGATCAAGTAACGGAAAGAGGATGAGAAAAAAAGATGTAGGGGTCAAATTTCAGGTGTCCGTCAACCCGGTATTATGGAAAGTGGTGACTAGGCTAATGATTAAGTGCATGACAAAGTGTCTTAAGCCTTCCATTGATGGTCAGCTCACAGCACATCTCTGCCACAAACTTGAGAACTATTCAACGAGTTGGATTTGACCATTAATCTCACGCCTCATTTGATTTGATTGTGCCCTCGCTCTTCCCTCTCTGCCACTCTCAGTGTTTACTTCCTTGCAATGTGAAGGGGTTTCAAGTGACTGCCTCTCCCTTTTCAGCCCTCTTCCTCCACCTCCCTCACAGATGGGTGGGCAACTCAAGTGCCAATAGAGCTTTGAATAACACACAGAGTGAGACAAATAAAAGGAATAAGCACCCTGAGACCCCAGACTTCAAACTGAGAAGAAGAGGCACTAGGATAGCCAGCCATGTCCGAAGGCGCTGATACTGGTATGCAGTTTTCTTATTTAATATATGATGTGTTTTTTTTTTTATCATTGTGACACAAAGGTCTCTAGGTTTGCTGTTATTACGATAGTAGAAGGGTTTTCTAAATCTTTCAATACAAACATACAACTGCATTACCTATCTTTATTAGATTATTATTTAATATATGTATTCAATCTAGATCAAATAATTCAGACAACACTAAAAAAGCAATAAGTGAGGGTTACAGCAAAGACATTATTACAAGACATAAAGAATATCAGATAATGTTTCAAAAACCATTCCAAGACAGACTTACAGAACATATCCATATAAAATCAATTCCAAACATAGAATATGCAACAAGGCACGTTTGCATACTTAATTAATATTGGTTACATGGAATACTTCAAATGTATACATACAAATATAGATATGTATATAGGTAATATAAGTTTATTAAGTAAGAGCTACACTGTACTTAGAACGTAAGTCTGTAACTGGGGACGGCCAGGGGGCATACTGTATGTCACGGCAGAAGATGGAGAGAGCAACAGATGGCTAAGGCTAACAGGGAAGGAGCTGAGTTTAGCAGTAACATTAGGGCTCAGCATGGGTCCAACCTCACTGCTGGCTCGCATGTTACTGGACCTTGAACGTGAAATCATGTGAACATAATTAGATGAGCTAATCGCTTTCCTGTTTTCCTTTCGGAGTCCAAGGTGTATCAACGGTTCCATGCAAACACAGCCTTGCCTCCACATGCATCATGTTTTAAATTGCACCATAGGATTTTACGTTGCACTAAAGCTGGGGAGCAAAAACGCTTGTAAGGTGTGCATATTGTATTCCATCTTGTGACCTATTTGTATTAATTGCTTTGTACATTTAATTACACACTTTATAGTTTAACACATTACAGGTTTATGGTTTCTGTCCCAAATACTAAGAATTTTCTGTAAACCCTTATATAGTGGGAAATCACTCAATATCAGTGGGGTGGTATATACCACACACATCTTTAAATCTTAAGGATGGGTCTGACAGCCAGTCTTCCTGTCCTCCGACTGGCCATCTATGCTCTTTTAGAGGATCCACTTTGACCTGGTGTCAGTGTAAATCACCTTACTACCTGAAACTTGAGCTGCACGGTCTCCGGGGCTTGGTCAAAATTTGAGCGAGTGGCAATCAAGCTGTAAAGGTGCCAGCACCATGTTAAGGCAAATGGATGACCGAACCTCTTGTTAATGACATAACGCCACCCTCATGTTTGTCGTCCATACTGTTTCTGCATGAGATGTTTAAGGTGGAGTGATGAAGGTTTGTGGGTTTAGACCCAGGAGCAGTATCCGAGCAGAAAGGTTCTACGGGGAAAGACAGATTTGTAAAACTTTATCAGTCACACATTTTTGTGCTTGTTTGTTTTATTCTGCACAAGGTATTTTGTCTTTGTTAAAACAGCATAATATTCTGTAAAAGCATAAAATATCATAAGTCATAGAACTCGCCCTTACATTGTGGGTGGTTTGGTAACTTTAAATAGGCCACCACACAGTTTCTCAGGCATGTTTATTTTGTAAACCATCATTGTTGATTTTCTTGGGGGTATATTTTGTAATCCATCAGCCATCAAAATTCTCATATATCCCATCCCGGACAAAATATAATTTACATCCAGCTCTTTCTCAACATAATATTGGCAACGTTCTGTTTCAGTGACGCTCTATAGAAGATAATATTACCCCTCCACCATGTTTTACGCCAACGACTTTAGCCCTGCTCTCAGTCCACTTTTAACCTTTTGGTGTAGTCATCAAATATCTGGCCTAATTTACACAGGGGGAATGCATGTTGGATAAAAACTAAATATGTGACAAAGTATGTTAGGGAAAAGCTATGCACATACCAATCAAAATAAAAACATCTGGGAAAAAAGTCACTTTTTTAATATTTTTGGCCCCAAAAAAAAATTATAATAAAAATGTTGAATTGATAAATTGAGAATTTTAGTCACATTCCATTGTCGCCGTCATTGTAAAAGCATATTCATCAATGTCTTTAGACAAACCATACGATGTATTTTGGGTTCTATTTTGCTTCTTGACATGGCCAAATGTATTCAAACTGAACTTCTGTTACAGCATTTCAAATATTGTTATGTCCAACTTGTAATCAATGATTGCGTAAGCCTCGCTCTCCAGATTCATCTTAAGCTTTGACCAATGACCTAGTCTGGTCCGACCACTTTTGAACCCCCACATAGTCAAATTTGAGAAAGTTCAGTGGGTTCACGGATAGGAGAGGGGGGAGAATTCTGTTTTATTGGGCCATAATTCTTATCATCATAGCGGCCCGATGAAACCATGCAGACTAGATCTAACCTTCTCACATGTTCTCATGGACCCACCCAGCTTATCTATTTTGGTCTGCAGACACTTTATGAAATGGTGCCCCTGATACGTGTTGTGCCCACACTCCGGTTTGGCTCCCCCTTCAGTTGGTAACCCTGTTCATAGTTATGTACATGAGGCTAGCTGTAAGGGCCTGTTCCATTTCAAATCTAAGGTGGGGCAACATCTATAAGCACATATAGAGAGACTTCAAGCCTGATGAGTAATCCTATCACAAAGACTGTCAAGTATAGCATCAATGGTTTGGCCCGAAGGTTTAAACGTTCCTCCCGATGAAGGCATGCATCCCATGGTTTCTGTGTATGGCCATCACATCAAGCAGTCACATGATTTTCTTTGAGCTAAAGATAGCAGAGCTGGAAGTAAATATATATTTTTCTATGAACTGACCTAATAATCTAATGTAATTGCGTCTATGTTGTGGTGTTCTTATCTCTGATGCTTGACATCATGCTTTTAGATATTCGACTTACAGTGTGCCTAGTCTGTCAATCAGTCAGTGGCTTGTAAATATGCTTGTGGTGGTCAAGGTTTAAACACGACACCCGTCTTCACGTCAAGGTCCATAAAGTGACATATACATATAACTGTCATCTCTGTCTGACTGTATGTCAGAATGTTTACTGTACCCTGCTGGTCATGGCTGTGATCCTTAAAATTTCCGAGGTGGACAGTTAAGATTGCAAAATACCTAACGTCATAAATCTTTGAATAAAATGTTGACAAAGCTGGTATTTGGGACCAACTTATTGGGTGAGTGTGAGTGTATGTTATGTATGATGCCTCTGTTGGAGCTCTACTTGAAATAATACTTTGTACTTGCAAATGTACAACGCATTTCATGTCAGTTTATATCAAAAATTCTGAGGGACTTGTCAACATCTTGTAGAAGTTATTAAAAAGCTTATAGCTAACCCAACAGTCACAATAACTAGTCCCTATTTGATTCCCTCACTCTGCAATGCTGTACATATTGGTAGTGGAATTTATCTGACTAATAACTTCTTGTTGTATACAATATATATTCCTGACATCACTTAACCTGATATGTTGACCTAACGAGCCATCGTAAGCCCCCTGAGGGTATGACCTCAGAATACCTAGCGAGGCCCAAAACCAGACCTGCTTCCAACCTCATTAATACAGGAATGGGTTCTACCTACATGTATGAAATATCAAGCCCGAGCTGAATCTAAACAACCTATGTGGTCACATGTGAAACCAACCATCTGCTATCTCCATCCTTCTCCCTCTATAACTCTGCAGAGATAGGAGTGACGTTTTTTCCTTAGTGCTTCCGGATTCCATTGACCTTCTCCAATGTGTTTTGCAAATTTGCACTGGGGTGGCAGTGGTGACTCGGTAATCGCGCCGGGTGACCAGAACATTTACACCTCTGTTGAAGCACTGATGTCGACAGGCGACAACTAGCTCCCTGTATTATCAAATTCTAGCATTTTACAAGCTAGGGTTTAAAGGAACTAGAGGAGAAGAATGTATCTGACAGGTTAGATTACTCCATGTGGAAATAGTATTATGGTTAACTTTGGTTTCTTCTATCATTTGGTTGATTTTTTATAGCAATTGTCCATATATACATTTGCTTGAACTTTGGGAAACACTTTCTTGGAGAGGATCACCGGAGAGGTCATTCTTGACTATTCAGGGCAACTGTGGTCACCAGGGAAGCTGGCTCAACTGCAGGCGGGTCACAAGACACCGTCCGTGGCCTTTTCCAGGCTCCGCAGTAATGCAGCTAGGCCCAGAGACCCACTCAGGAAGCCAGCCACATGATATGCCCCCTGGATCTATTTCAAATAAAGGCCTTCTTTGACGTGAGCTCTGCTCGCAGCCGTTCTCCCCCAGCCCCCTCACACCCTCAACCCCAATTTTGGTTCTTTCCTTTTTGCCCTCTCAACCTGTGGTCAGCCAAGACCCAAACCCAGGCTCGATGCAGATACTCCCAGTCCAGTCCTAATATGTCCACTTGATCTAGCAACTCTGAGGTCACAGAGAAATTCACAATCAGATATAACTTTCTGGCAGAGATGCATTATACAACTCCAGGCAAATTCCCAAAGTGATGATTTTACTGTGTGCTTAAATGCCCTCGTATTTGGCAGATTGCGGTATAATGTGACGGCCAACTGTAATAAAGCGCACAATGAAACTGGATCTACGTAAAGTAAACAAGCTTTAAATAACACTTTTCCATCAGCTATCTGTGAACGACATACCACTCAGCCAGAGCTGCACATGCACAAATACAAATTTGAATGAAATGCCATCTCTGGCTTCCAAATTCTCAATAAGCATTCTCAAAACCAAATCATAGTCTAATTTCCACCATAACAAAAATAACAGCATATTGTATCAGACTTTTTGATTCATGACCCCTATTAATTTAAGATATAATGTTCTCATTAAGGAATGTGTCCACCTGCTGATTAAAAATAACCTGATGGTGATTTTGTTTGTATTCTCATTTTGAGAGTCTGTGTTTTTCTTTCTCAGTGAAGCCAGAAGGCGAGGGTAAGTTACCTGATCTATAGAGACACTGTTCATTTTGCCATGCATTACACTGAGCCTGACTTGATTTTGTCGCATACTCTTCTAATAATTTCCATATCCATCTGGCCATGTCATTCAACACTAAAGGCTAAGGCTTCAGAGGGAAACCAGCAGCATGTTCAGAAACTGCTTTTTTCTTAGTTACTGCATCATAGGCACTAACGACAAGACAAGCTTTCTGTTTCCATGGCATGTCTGAGCATCCCTCAGTACCAGTGAATTGATTAATGTTTTGTAAAATGACAAAGAATAAAATAAAATCTCAGGGCACTAAATACAAATGGCATTAGTTGTTCTATTTAAATTAAAGCTAGATGATTCCAACTATGGACAGGCACCTTGAGCTTGGATTCTTATGTTTGGATTGGTTTGTCTTTCAGGTGACCCGCTTGCTGGGGAAGGAAGTAAGTATTGGTTAATGTCCAAAATGCTTTTCATCATATAGTTTGTATCGATGTTGCATACATTTATTGTTATTTGCATGGATGTTAAATAAAAAATATGCCCCATTTTTAGCTGAGGAAATCCATCCAGGCGAGGGTGAGTGAAAAGCATGATTTACATATTTATGCATGCCAGTGTGTCGAGTGAAATTACAGCGCTGACATAACCTTGTTACTTTGAAGAGGTAAAGGTCTGTTTTAACAGACAATACTTCTACTGCTTATTCAATTCACAGTCCAAAACCATCGGTGTGATATTTAAAGCCATTCACTAATTTTATCTATAGCAGGACAAACAGGAGGGTGGGGGTGGGGGGTCTTATGTGTGATGTTGGAGGACAATCTCAACATTGCCCACATTTCCTGGCATGAAATGAATACTTATTTTAGAATTAGGCAGCAGAACGATAATGCCCACAACAATGTATAATGAATCAGTTTTAATGGTATAGTTATTCGCATATTTTTAAACCGTTATGAATATTTTATTTTTCATTTTAAAACCAACTG